>OMLF01016917.1:0-14264 GCA_900302615.1 Holocentrus rufus | reverse complement strand
GTGGCAAGAAAGTGAGGCGTAAAACCTAAAACATGATTACAAATGGCTCATTGTATGGGTAGGATTTAGTCCCAATAAAAATGTAGAGGGCAAGTCTCTGATGAAGACCAGAGTGGATCACAACACACTGGTCATTTTATAATTCTTCATTAACACTTCAGTGAGCCTTGGATTTTTTTATTGGGACTATATCCTATGCAACAAGCCCTTCACAAGTTGGAATTAGCACAGTACACCCGAAGTATCCAAAGAGCACCTGTATGTGACTACAACAAAGACCAAGTATTGTCTTCATGATTACAATAACCCTCCACAATGTTTTGTCAAGATGCAAATATTACTGTTTCCATGGTTTAATTGTGGCAAAGAATTAGTACGGATTTTATCAGGGAAATTCGCCTGGAGAAAATTTGAGAGAATTAAGTGCTTTGAATAGACTTCCCAAAGGCATACGAATACATGACTTTGCTGTATTTTTATTGCACAATTGGTTAACCGTGTTCTGTTAAGACTAGCATTTGTAAAATATGATGCAAACAGAGGTAACCCTTAACCACTAAATTATCTTCTCATTCTTTTACTGTATGCAGTTTCATTCAGAACAGAATGTCTTTCTTTCCAGAAATCATCCGGTATTGTTGTTCAGACTATCAGTGAGTGTGGCTGACGGTGGAATAGCAGAGCAGTGTGAAAAACCCATTGATTACAAAAATGTTTAGCAGACCTGACTGTACGATGTACAGTATAAACCTAATATTATATTGGACTGGATAGTTCAACATTTGCTTGCTGTTCTAGTGATGACTCAAGACTTTGTATCTTTGCTTGGTGTTGCTGCATTTATCCTAACTGATGTATTGGCACTCATGCTCTGAATGGAGACTAATTCACCCCTTTGGCCAGAAACCAACCTGTCACTCTCATTAAAGGCAATGGGAGAACATCCAGTTCTTATAGCTGCTCCATCAAGATCCTGATATTGTGTGTCATTGCCTCTCCCTCCTTATGCTACAAATATTAGCCTGACTTTATTTTGTGCCCCAGAGCTTTCGCACCCTTCCCCAGATATAGTGCAGCTATTGAATGCTCATGAATGCATCTAAACACTGCTAGCAGTGCTGCTGGCTGCTCTCTGAACTCCTTTGAAGAGCAGAACTATTGAGAATTTCTCTGTCACTGTGGACCACAAGCTGAGGCCTATTGATTCAGCAGGCCTAGATTTGGAGCCATATTCAATTACCTGAATATAAATGATCTCGGATGGACTTTGATCTCACAACTGAAGCATAGCACCATGTGACAGGATTACAACAGGGTGGGAGTGGATGCAGAAAATTTGCACATATTCCACTGGAATGAATAGCATTTTGACATTATCGGTTATTAATTGAAGTACATAATCCTCTCTGTATGATGAATAACTTGTTTTTGTATATGAGCATGTTCTTTTTAACTAAAACATAGTATTTTATTTTCATGCATTCCAGATTTTTCTTCCACGAGTAAGTGCAGAATGTTGGTCAAACTATTACTGGTGTTACATAGATTTACTCAATTATGGCCAAAAGGTTGGGTGCCATTTCCATATGCCATTTTATATCTGTGAAGGTCTTACAGTCATATATGAAATAAGCTTTGGCTTCCCCAGAAATCTTTGTCAAAATCTTTCAGATAAGTTGGGTACTAACTGCCAATTTCACCCAGCTTTCTGTTCCTTAGGGGAAAAGCAATTCACATATTGATATGTAAAAGGAATCAGCACTTCTCTCTCGATTTGTGCCTTATATGGCAATTCACTCTTTGTCCACTCTGTGTTACCTGTTTTACCTTATTGCTGTTTTGCCTCAGGTTATGAGCTGCACCAGCTCAAATGGTTCATTACCCCACACTCTTATTACACTGCGGCATTTTTGTGAGGTGTGATTCTTCAGCTGATAGATAACTGAACTTATTCTCCATAAGAATAAACCATTTGACATAAAACCAATCAGATGCAAAAGTCTAGCTACCCCCGATATACAATTCTCCATTTATTTGGTTCAGAGAAGATGAGTTTATTTGACTCTTATCATAACAAATAAATGACTTTAAGTAATTTTAAAGGTATTAAAAAGTATTAAAATTATACAATGAACCATGCAAATGGCTCATGCCCTGTTGGGGTTGCTGGAATAACAACAATGTATTAGATGTCTTATGGTAATACAGTAGCTATCTGATGCGTGGGTCTTTAATACCTCACCAGATCTGTTCCAGACAAATTCCTCTTCATGGTTTTGTTTTTCTTCATCTTCACTATTTTTTTTTCTTTATGATGGAGATGAGGAGAAATTCAATTCCATTCACACATCTAGATGAAAACAGACAAGTGATAGACCAGTCACTGCAATCAATCATGTATGGAATGCTAAAGTATTTAATGAATATTATTGTGTGCTTGCGTGCATGAGTTAGCTGGGCCCAAGTGCACAGGCATGTGGTGTAGTCTAGGCTCTGTTTGAACGGATTCATGAAAAAATTATATTCATGTCTTGATGGAAATCCATCATTTTTGCCACAGTGGCACATACAATGGTTAGCTTCAATACTGATGGCAATTACGCAACAGTTCACTTGGCCATCATGCTCTGGGGATTAAAAGAGGCTGGGCAGAATTTGTCGAGCTGCTTATTTCCCCTTATCTACTTTTGCACCATTGTCAGAGAAAATTAACAAGTTACAGCTTGTCGATTTATTTGAAATGTCCCATACTATCTCTATGAATCCACCCAGTGTTCATGAGAATGAGGTTTTCAGACGCTGCCCACTCTATAGGTATAACCACAGGCCCTGTGGGTGAGGAGTAACCCGTGCATCATTAGTAAATAATATTTTATTTCTGGAAAAGGGAATTTATTGCATGCTTACTTTTGTTGTTAAGCTGTGCTGTGCAGTCATTCCTTTGGATTTTATGATATGCTAATATGCAAGCCTGCATTTGCACAAACCTCTGCTCTTGTAATTTACGCTCTCTGTCTTGCATTTAGGTAAATAAATCCAATCATTTAAATGTAATACAGTCTCTGTGATACGTTTCTTTTTCTTTGTGAAAACAAACATGAAATTGAAATGGGACTTTTTCATGATACTGAATTGATTTGCTCATCATTTTGCCAAGTATGATCTCTCTAACTGAATGTGATCTTTTGTGACTCTGTACACGTGAATACATATATACAGTATTTTTGTCATTCACTTCAAGCACCATCTCTTACTTCTCAGTTTGACACTACTCACCCATGAGCCTAGAGAGATTATTTTGTAATCAGGACATTAAACATTTTCCCCATTATACAGATCTGCACAGGACGGAGGAATAGAAATGAGAGAACAGTGTTGATGTGCTTGATTAAATTGAGGCTATGCTATCCTGTACATATTTGCCCTGTGTGGCTTGGTTGGTGATGATGTGAGCACTTCATTCCATGGGAAGAGGGATTGAGCCTACTCTTTAATTCCATCAGACAGCTCCTTTCATTTAACGGCTATTGTTGAGAGCGCTGAATAACGGTTGTTTCCATGGTGACACCTACTTGTGGGGGAAACGTAGACCTTCATTTTGTCAGAACCAGGGACAAAGATGTACGATGTGGTGGGGGCTCTGGAAGACTGCGAAGTTAGCCATCCAAAGATGATCGGGGAAAACAAGGGGCTTTGATTGTGATGTTTACTGTCCTTTGCGAGGCCACTGAATACCCAGAGACTATCCAGCAGGGCTGTGTGCCTCAGGTGGGCTCTTTATCCAATACTCGCTCTCACTCCCTCTGTCTCTGTCTCTCCCGCTCTAACCCTGTTTGTGTCAGGCCTTTTGATTTATGGCCACAATTAAACAACACTCAGCACAGCTTAACATCCATTGACAGTAAAATCAACAACAGAGTTGCACCCCAAGACAAGGTGCTGTTGTTTAGTGGAATCAGCCTATTGCCTCAATGTTATCAGATTAGCTTTTGTGTTGCAAGCTCATCTGGGCTTCCATAATACTGGTATGGCTGGAGGTCTTGCTGGGAGGGCTGTTAAACAGGAAGGGCAGGGGACTCTGATTGGTTTTATTTCAGCGGCTGGTTGCCTAATGCCAGCCTGTAACGAGGAAATGACTAATAGGAGATGGAGGGTGGGAAATGCTCAGCAAGTAATTAGCTGTCTCCTCCTTCCCCTTAGGGAGGAGAATCCACCTTTGAAATGCTTCCAGCTACCTCCTCTGATGTACTCTCTCACACGTCCTCTGTCATCCCAATTGCATACTCTGTGCACAATGCACGCATGTATACATTAGGACGGCCACACGCACAAACACACAGGGACTTTGAAGAGGGAAGTCTAGGTGAGACAACATCCCAAATAAATAATGCTGCTCATGTGACAAGCAATTTGGTGGTTTGAATTGTGTTGCATATCCAGCACATGACAAGAAAGACACAATAATGCACACAGTTTGGTCAAATGAGGCATGTTTTCCATACAATGCAGATAATACAATTATCATTTTCTATTATTCTCACATTCACGTGGTACACATTGTATCACGTGAAATCACCAGGATCTTTGTTAGCATCCTAAATCCTAATCCTAAATCGATTATGCATGTTGATTGTTTGTTTGAAGTTAAGTTCCACTGAAACGTGTCAATATATGAGTCATCTGGTATCGAGAATGCTGTGTACTGATAAGAAAAAAATAGCAGACAGAGAGGACACAGCGCCACAGGAGCCACTCTCCGTTTGACAAGGGACTGCGGTTGTGAATTTTAGTTCAGACAAATAGATCCTCGGGAAAATGTAGCACTGTCAGGCGTTGTCATATCATACTCTTCAATTGTGTCTCACTTACTTTCTCACTCTCCTGCTCTCTCACACACTCACACACATGCTTTGCCTTTCACTCACACACTCACACACACACACACACTTACAGCACAGAGACGCTTAGAGGCATACATTTTATCACACAGTTCCATTTTCTTTTGTGATTCAAATTTGTCATTGTTGCCCTTTGTGAGAAAAAAAATGGATCTCTCACTGTGTCTTCAATACGAGTTCTTCCATAACACGGGTTTTTCAGTATTTCAGTATTTTCATGTTAAATGAATAAATAAATAAATAAAAATAAAAAACATGGTTTAATCTGCATCTCACTTTCCTTCTGCAACTAGCAGGGAGGAAGCTGAGCTGTCCTTAAATCTGTAAATCTATAAATATCATTATAGACAATAGACAATATCATTTCTTTTATTTTCTTTGATAGTATCTTTATGATATAGGATATGTACAGCAATGTTCAGTTTATCACCAGAAAAAACACCAAGGAAGTTTCCTGTTTTGTTCAGCACCAATACGAACACACACTCAAAATCAAACGAGATACTGTACAAGTCGTGGTGCATGTCTGCTGCAAGCACTACTTCCTCTGTTCTTTCCTTCCTCTATTCTTTTCCACCAGCCATCAATACATTTCTAATGAAAGTCCCTCCTTTGTTGCACATGTGACGTAAACTCATCATTAACTGTGCAAGAAACTCAACACAAGTCTTTACTGAGGACCAGCAGCACTTGAGAAATGAATGGAAAAATGATTGTTTAGGTGGCTGGGTCTTTGTCTGCCACTGTTGCGCACAAAATAATAAACTCTTGCTGTTCCTGCTATGTAGCTTGAATGATTTCCGGTGTGCCAGTCTTGTCTCATTACCATAAGAAGGCTGGCCGCACCAGACCATCTGAGGCTGCAACAGAAAAAGTACAAGGTGCACTGATTCACCAGTGGATGCAATTTTTCAGTACAATTAGATATTAATCAACTGAACTTAATCATTAATTATTAATTACAATCTATAGATTAATCAACTGATCTTTTTTTGTTTTTGTGACAACTCTAGTTCTAGTTGAGTCCTTGTCTTCCAGTCTTTTTGTCTTTGTCTGTCTGTGTGTGTTCTGTGTGTGTGTCCCTGTTCAGGTCCCGTAGTTTTTGTCCTGCCTGCTGTGTTCTGCTTCCCGCCTTACCTGCTTGCTTTTGCTGATCAGTATCCTGCCTGCTTCCCGCTCTACCAGCTGCACCTTGTTTGCTCATTACTCCTCTGGGTATTTATAACTGATGTCAGTCGGTCGCCGCCAGATTACACTTGCCAGTTCCTGGTTCATTCCAGCCTGTTTGTACCTGCTCTGTTCTCCTGTTGCTTTAACTCACTTCTGTAAGTTCGACTTTGCCATTTGGCCAGCTGTTCTGATATTACTGCATGATTGGGCTGACTGCTGTTTGTAACCCTCTGCCTGCTTACAACTGTGTATATTGTCTACCGTCTTTGGTAAAAACTCATTACTGTCTCCGCCTGTGTTTGAATCTGAGTCCTTGTATAATACTGCTTTAAGTATGCACCACAGGGCTCAATTCAACAGTTTGCAAAGCAGTTACCAACAGTTTTCAAGCTTCAGGACATTCAAATGTGGCTGCGCATCTGTGTATTTCAGCCCCAAACTCTTCTTTCTGTGCCTACTGAAACCCACAGATAAAGTAATTTAATTAGGCGCTGGAGTGCCATGTTGACCAGCTGGACTACTCCTGATTCTCTCTGCCTCCCAACCAATGCTCAATCTCTGCTCCGCCTAGTATCTTCCCCAAACGTCCAATTTAGTCCAGAGCTCTCTAACGACAACAAGTTGGTGACTGATACAGTCACCAACTGGTCTGTGGAATACTTTGAAATTAGTTTCATTCATTACAAAATAAATTAAACTCATTCATTGGTATCAGAATCTGTTGGCAGTGTTACGTGGGGGAGCCTAATGTGGACCAGAAGGTGACGCCACTAACTTAAAAGCAAGACATTGGTTTCCTACAATGCTGTACGTAACATCGCACCATGAATACTTGCAACTAATATAAAGCACAAAGGAGTCCACTTCCCAGACTCCCCTTGAACAAAGCAGCCAACAGCCGTCTGCTCAACATCCATCCGAAGGACAAAAGAGACAAAGAAGTTACAGGAGTGCAGGAGCAAACCCCTGTTTCATTTTTTTAAAAGCCAACTGGCACTGCTTAATGCACTGGACCAGATCTGGGTCCCCTTTTTTGGATGAGGACGGTCAGAGTCCCGCTCAGCTCCAAGGAGGCTGATAGAAAGCGTCTGTAGTAGACCGCCGCCCTAGAAACGATCTCATCTTGTCTTTTGGACTTGGGCCTAGAACAAGCTGCTGTTATTGCTGTCTTGTCAATCAGATGATGGACTTGGGCACAGCTCAGATCTCGTACCCCCCTCCATCTGACCGTGAGCTTTCTGCAGGTGGATCAAAGACTCAGACAGTTGTTAGGTGCTGCATTATGCTTTCTCAGTGAAACGCGGCGGAGCAGGTGGAGAAGGCCACTTTCTCTTGTGGACCCTCGTGACAAAGACATCTGTCAGTAGCCCTTTGTCAAATCCAGAGTTGAATAGCAATGAGCAGTGCCTAATCTATCCAACAGTTTGTTAACCCTGGGCACTTGATCGGCATTGAATTTAGAGTGGAACATGTTCACCTTGCAGTGGCCCAAACAGAACTGCACAGCACCATTGTGTTTTAACACAAGGAACATGGAGCTACACCAATTGCACTTCTGTTCAAGCAAATGATAGGGGCAGGTCTGCATGGCTGCCCTGGGGAAAGTGTCCATGTGGTGGTGTATGAGTTCAATGTGTGACTATGAATCCCCCTTGGCACTTGGCACATGATTTTGGGCTGGAAGGGGGGGAGGAATACAAGCACTTTATCTCTGAGTGAATATTGTTTCAGCTGGTTACCTCTGTAATACTGTTGGTGCTCCGACGTCAGAGGTAAATCCTCTTGTGCTATTTGACCAGGGAGTGAAGTTTTACTCATAGGCTCAGGATTAACTTTTTTATTTATTTATTTTTATCTATTTATTCATTTTTATGTTGGTGCTAGGACCTTCCAATTCACTCTCTTTAATTAAGTAAATAATTCACTCCTAGGATTTCAAATTCAGCAGCTCATCAGGTCTTTCATGCCCAATAAGCCCTACAGTTTCTTTGTGTTGTTTGTGGCATAAATGATTTGCTGTGGTTCAGTGCACTTTGATTGTATTTAGGATACAATCTCTTCTGATAGATGATATGAAATAGTGCCTCAGCAACATTTTTGGCAAATATGTCACGCAGAGCTACTGCTTATCGTCTTGGGTGATGAGGATATTGTGTTGTTTAATCGACCACGACCAGCAGAGAGGGATATCTCCATGTTGCATTGTAAAGGCTGGGATTGTAAAGGCTGGGACACAGGATCTGATCTGATCAGTTTTGCCCAAGTGTGATGACACATCAGGGAGAGGGGTAATAGTCTCATGTAGGTCCTTAAATATATACTGTTTAGTTACATAAATGACTTTAATACCCTGTATTTAGGGTACCTCCCCAAGCCACAGGACATTCTCATCATAACCACGAAATATACGGCAATACTCAAACACTATTATTCCACAATCCCCCCAAATTTACATTTTTAGAATAATTGATTGAAGTAAAGTTCAGGATGTGATCGATGTAACAGTGGAAGTATAATTGAATTATATAATTAGAAATAACATAATAAAGGATAATAAGATAAAATAGGAGGAGTACCAATTGACAACCCAGTGTGCCCTGTGAGGTCAGTCCATTAGCCGGCGGAGGCTGATAACCACGTTCTGAGCAAACGGGCTCCTCTTACATGGACAGAGGTCACACAACAGAAGGGTCCACACTGGGCAAACCTCTCCTCCCATAGCTGACAAGAGAACAGTAGAAGTTACAGCGGGTAACTTCACAGGCCATTCATAGGAATAAAATCTTACAATGTCGGATGTCTAAGCAAATGAGAGTTAGTGACACTGCAGAGGGGAGAACAGGCATGCTCAACTCAAAGGTCTTTTTGACTGTAATGGGTGCCGACCCATAAAGCACATTTTACAAAAAGCTGTCAGCACTCACAATTCAGTATCAGCCCATGGCCTTCCTCGATGTCAAGGGCTGGAAGGCCAAGGGCTGAAACATTTTGTCTGCTGCTGTGTGAATTAAAAGAGTTTTTAAAAAATGAAAATACCAAATTGCGAGTGCTGACAGCTTTTGGTAAAACATGATTTAGCAACCCTGCCATGTTTGGAGGCCTGTGGGAAAACACCAGAGTAAACTCTTCCCAGTACAACTAATTATACAAATACTGTGTTTGCCTTACTTCACAGTAAACATGACATGACAACAGAGAAGCTGAGTCAGCTTTATAGGAGCACAACTTAGCTCTGTGCTACTTAAATCTGCAACATGTTACTTATTTAAAATGATCCATTGCTTTTTTTCTGCGTGGTCTTGTTGCCTACACACAATTCAAGGCTGCTGCAGCTTTTCAGCAAGTCACACATTGTAGTGAATATGAATATATTCTTTAAACTAAATGTACACTCTGCACATGAAAACAAATTTCTCTCTCCAAATTGCATAGGATACTGTTGAAAATATCTTCTTGGCACAAAGGATATATAACTATTTATTTTTTTTTATTTTTTTTACCATAATAGTATAGTATCTTTACCATGCTTTTATTAAAAGAAAAGCTATAGTGGGTGATTCACTGTTATACTATTCACTAATTCCCTAGAATTTTTTGTGGACACTGTTTGATTTTGGGAGTGTATTTTCCGCAGCAACAACACTACTGAATGACAAGAGAAATACTACAGGCAGCAGTGTGTCTGTGTGCTTTGCCTGCTCTGTCTGAAACCACATTTCTTGTCACCCTGCTCATGAAGGGACATCAGACACAAACAACATTTAATTTGAAAAACAGACCCACTGACAGACTAAGATTGCCATCTACAGAGCCCCACGCTGTCACTGGCATTGCTAAACAATTACTAGAGTCTGGTGTCATGTGGCTGCTGTGTACTTGGTTCTCTGGTTCAGTCCGTATTTTCTTGGGCCCCCAAAACTTAGGAGGATGAGCTCAATAGTCTGTGCTCATGGCTGTCTCACGAAGCCAATCATGTTGCAACATGGTCACAATTATTGATCTCTGTGGGAAAATGACATTGTTGCAGCATCAAAAGTAATATGAAACAAGGAACTGAATATCAGCACACAACTAGAGTATAAACTAAGTACAATAAAATACTCACAAACAATAAAAAGCTATAGACAACACAAAAATCGTGGAGTTTAGTAAAAAAAATATGCTGCCAGAAACTTGAACACATCAGCAGACAATAAAAGTGTCATACATGGTAAAGAAATTGATAACTAACATTGGTGTTCTTCTGTCAAAAATAAACAAAAGTATTATGATAAATATAAGCAATACAAAATCACTGTAACAGCAACGTAGCTGCCAAGACTTGGTAATATTGCTGGAGGAAAACTGCAGATAGTATAAATGCATCAGTAAAAATGCCTAGCCCATTGCTGCCGTGTCATTAAGAAACACTTTTTGGGCAAACTTTTCACTGATACAATATACTGTGTCATCATATTGAGGCTGTGAGAAGATTTACTGTTGACAAAGTCAGTCTCATATTCCCCCAAGGCTGCAGTGATGTGAGTATGGCTGCATTGAACCTATTAAAGAATTTCAGCACACTTATTACAATAGTAAATTTCATTCATTATTGATAACTTTAGTCAGCTAATGTAAGGTACCTGCTATGATAGAGGCCTTCTTTTATAGCCTGGGCAAAAAACCTATAAAGACTACAGACATTTGTTACACCTGTGAGATAAGAGTGGAGAAATACTGATGCCCTGTGAGCGGTGCTTTTTACAGATGTTTCTTTCAGTAGTATCCATCTCCACAGTTCTTTTTGCTATTAGTTAATTATTTATCGTTTATTTGAATGCAATATTTTGTGCATACCAATTTTGCAACTAAGGTTATAAAAAAAGTATCCACGAGTGGTGATGTCATTTTTCTAGGGAGCTGTTTGGCTTCTTATGCATTTGGATCCAATGGCCTGAACATAACCTGTGTGCAGCCTAAGTTACCATGGTGATGTACCCCGTTTAAAAGGGAGCCACTATCATGAGACCAAAAAATCAAGGTTAAGCCCAAAGTTAGCTCGCTAACCCACTAATCCTGTTTTGTGAGACATGGCCCAGATGTGGCTGGGCCATTCGTTCATTTTGATACCAGGCTGAAACACACAGATACAGAGGGAGAGATTTAATTAGGCACAGGTGTGCCTGGCTCATGAGATGGACCGCTCCTGGCTCACTCCCCCACCAAACTAATGCTCAGTCCCTGCTTTTTGACACGTATTATAGTATATTATATTTTATTATATAATAAATCCTAATTTTGGTGACACATTCATGCTGCTAATATTCTGTTAAAACACATTCCACAGATGCACTATTGGACAGAGATTTGAGGACCAGAAAACTGAAGACGCATATCACTGTCGAGCATACTTGTGGCCTCCTCAACAAACTATTACTGATCACAACAGCACTGACTGTATGTTTTTTGCTAATCGCAACATTCATGTAAATACATTTATGATGTCAAAATACACACCATGGGTGTCTGCGCTGTCGTTCGCCTACTGCATGTAGGGTGAAGCAAGACCCCGTGAACTGTGATCTGTCTGCTAGGCCTGTTATAATATTTTTTCCCATGTGGTTGATTTCTGCGGATCAACATGGAAAATGGAGCAGTTTGAAGAAAGAACAGCTGAGATTTTTCACAAATATGTTAATTTGTACAAAACCTCAAATCCAAATTATAAACATTAGCAAATGTCGCTAAGTTGATGGCAGGCATGGTGCCAGGATTTCAATTTTGGATGGCAGCTCTACCTCCCATTTTGCCTACGCTGTTTTCTAGGTTCTTCTAAATTATCAAAAATAAAAATTGAGAAAAAAATATGTTCTCCCAGTCTTTTAGGATGGGCGAGTTGTACAAGTGGGTGGGCCAAGGCCTGTTAAGCCCACCCATAACGCCACACCTGGTTCCAGATGCCTCCTGGTACCTGGAACCATGAAATTGTTTCTGATTCTTTCCAGTAGTTATTTTTCCCAGTAATTTGACATCAAACATTAGCAGCTGTTGTTGTGTTATTGTTAATTTAAGTCACTGTCCCCCTTTTGGTGAGTTAACAGTCTTGCAGTCATAAATATTCCCCTTGTTGGGTTAAATCTAGTAGTCTGTACAGCAGACCAGATGTGCAAACACACACAAAAAGTATTTTGTACACACCAAAAGCATTCAGCACTTCTTTCCACAACAAAATATGAATTTAAAAAAGTAAAAGGACATGCAAAACATGAGTAACTCCAAGCGCACTGTACAACATGCGTACACAGACATCATGAGTCAGCTGAGCTGTGTGTGATATGGCCAAAGAGAAAGATAACATCAAAGAGGGAATCTTGGTGACATTTTAGCTGAAGCTTTAATCTTATCAGTTCACCATATTAAACTTGGGGCCTTTTAAGTGTCTAACAGTTTTGTGACGATAACATTTAGGTATACGCATGTGATTAACATCTTTTCTGCTCCAACGCTCTAGCAAGGGTAAATAGATTTGCATATTTTATATACAGTGTTGTGAGAAAAGAATTAAACATATATGGGATGAAAAATGAGATCGAAACATTTTATCAATCAGTCGTATCAATCAGCTTTATACATCTGATTTTATACATCTGTCCCAAGGTGTATGGACGTAATTCTCTCTTTCAGTCCACAGGTTTTGCACCTGCACCAACACATACCCTGTATATATAAAAATATAGCTTCTAGCTATAAATTTCTCTCAACTGGAAAACCTCTTGCTCCGCTAACACTTTTGCTTTGCTCTCCCCACCTACAGTACAGGCCCAGGCATGCTCTCTGGGGGTTATCAAAAGATATATGATAAAAATATATGTAGTCGGGTTATAGGTAAAAGAATAAGGCACACAATCAATTTTTGGTTCTTTTTTTCTCCTGAATGCGCTAGAACACAGCATTCATTTATTGGAAATTTGGGAATTCAAGGAAAACTAAGTGACAAGACAGTGCCATAAATAAATGAAATAAAACAAAACATACCTAAAAGTTTTTTTTTTTGTCTCAGCCTCTATGTTTTTTGCTTTAACAGCAAATACCTTATAATCAGATGAGGCTTTTTAACCCAGCCTAGGCACCAGCAATACTCAATAAAGTGCTCAATTTACTTATCAGTTATAGCAAAAAGGACAAAAATAAAGTATTCTCTTAAATATATCCTTTCCCTAACATTGTAAGGCTTAACCTTTAACTGAAGCTGGTGTTCACAGCAATAGACAACAGACTGTAGTCAACAGTCATTAGATGCTATACAGTAGACAACAGTAGTGGCCTTTCAAAGCTGATATAGAAACAACTGAAACAGGATAAAACAAAATGTACATTGCTTAGACCATCGAAGCTCAGTAAATACACCTTACTTCATATCACACTTTATAGTTGAATACTTGAAAGTACATCACTTTATACATTTTCATCAAAATAATCTCTTACAGAGGCAAATAGTGAAAATAAAATCTGTTATGTTCATGTTATCATAGGAATTTACATTCAGCTCACCAAGATAATGTGGGACAGGTCACGCCATGCTCATGTCCCCTTTGCGTTCGGCACAATAAGCATATACTTCAGTACACTCCATAAATTCATAAAATATTTAAACATTACTCTGTGTGGTTTTAGCAGTCTATATGCTAACTTATTAGCCTATTGCACCCACAGTGGAATACTAGACACAGGTGTTGCATATTTACCGGAGAAAGTACAAAACTTATAAGACTCACTTGGTTAGCTTAGTAACATCCTCATGCATCAGTATGTATGACCATTTTAGTGTTTCATTGTAATATACAGGAATATTTACCCCTAAACATCAGCGACGGCTCACAGTTGTTATGGATGAACTGGTTTTCCTGTTAACCGGTGACTTTGATTGTAAACGTCGGAGGTCTCCCATGACGGCAGATGTTTCAATTACAGAGAGGAAGAAAATACATGTGATTTAGACTTTCTCTCATCACATCCATCAGCCAACAACTAAACCAAACCAAACGAATCAAATGGATAACCTATAGTTAATTGTGAGTGATATGGAATTATAATCAGCATTTGCACGTTTCCTCTCCCTTGATAGACAATTAATGTAACCATCAATGGGAGGAATAGACGTGGCTCAAGAAATTGCAAATATAATCCAGCTGTTTAAAAAATCAACACCTACAGCCG
>OMLF01016915.1:54171-71458 GCA_900302615.1 Holocentrus rufus | reverse complement strand
GTCGCTCCACTCGTCCGTCTCGGGGTTGTACACCTCCATCGTGTTGAGAAAGTCGTTCCCGTCGAAGCCGCCCACGGCGCAGATGACGTCACCCAGCACGGCCACGCCCGCGTTGCTGCGCGCAGATGTCATGCTGCCCAGCATCTTCCACTCGTTGCACACAGGGTCGTACATCTCCACGCAGCGCAGCGCGTGGGAGCCGTCAAAACCGCCGACCACAAACAGTTTGCCTGGAAAGAGAGGGAGTGACACGTCGTCATCAGCAAAACTTGACTAACGAGAAACAGGACAAATTCCAGTGTTCTGCGTCACGACATTTTTCCTACCACAAAGTGTCCCAATGTCCCATGGGATATTATGAAGTGGCTGCAGCGGTCTTACCTGCATAGACAGACACGCCAGCCCCCCTGCGGGCCACATTCATGGGGGCTATCAAGGTCCAGGTGTTGTTCTGAGGGTTGTAGCGTTCCACGGTGTTCAGGCAGTTCCATGACTCTGCCCCTCCAATCACATACATGAAGCCATCCAGCTCGCACACTGCTGCCTGGTGCCTCCCTAGTGACAGAACAAAAAAAAAACAGTTACTAAATACAGCTTTAAATGTGACTGCAAAGATCACCAGATCACTAGCTGTTCTCTAATGGTGTGTATTCCTCTGCATCTGCAACTGCAACTGAAAACCTAGAAGTCTTTGCTTGCAATAAATAATAAAAGTAACTTTAGGTTTAGACTTAAAGCTGGGGTAGGTAACTTTTAATTTAAAGTGTTGACAAAGAGGGTAGGACCCAAACTAAATGCACTGAGAAAAAAAAATCCAATCTTCCGGGCTGCTCCTGAGACTGTAAGCTCATTTGTTAAAATTCATTCGGTGCAAATCTAAAAAACAAATCACCTCGGGGAAGTGTTGCTACCTCAGTGCTAATCACGTCTCGTGCACACGCACCATGCAGCACTGCTGTGTCCGTTCACTTCCCTGATTTAGCCGAGCAGACCGGAGCTACGGTACATTAGCTTAGCTTACTGTGGCTACAGAACGGCAGAGAAGGAAGACAGCTCGGCAGTTCTTAAACCCCCTTCACATCGGCATCAGAGGCACATGCACGAGCGCGAACATGGGTGGAATGGACTTGGAGGAGGTTCTGAATCTCAGGTGGGCGCTGTTTGAAGTTCAAATTTCTCAAGAAATTCCACCCACTCTAGTGGGTTTGAAGCCTTACTCAAAGTGTGAGTGGAGAAACACCTGTCATGGCTTTTTGTGTCATTTTAAAGTTACCTACAGCAGCCTTAAGGTTTTGTTTCTAATTTCGTCAGGTGTCTGTTAGTTAAAGAATGAAATCTAAGTTAGTGGAATGCTAGAGTGTATCTGGACACATACTGATGTTGAGGGGGGCACAGTTGGACCAGGTCTTGGTCACGGGGTCAAAAGCATCACAGTTCTTCAGGCCCTTCTGCCCACAGGGGTCCGACCCTCCGACAACGTAGAGCTTGTTGTTCAAGGAGCAGACACCTTAAAATAGACAAAAGATAGAAGAGATGAGCTCACAGAACCATTTACACAAAAACTGAGTCCAAACAGATGGACATCAGCCTATGAAAAAGAAAAGGAAAGAAAAGGAAAACTAAGCTTTGGAGGATTAAATCTCACAAAACTGTAAAATGGCAGCAATCCTGGATTAGTCCACATAAATACTGAACTACAAATTAAGCAAAAGAAGTCTCATACAAAATTCCTCATTCTTTTTGTCATGATGCCACTTCAAACATTTTGTGAATGTAAACCGCAGTACAGAGACAGAACAGAGCGCCTATTTTATGATTATGTTTTCAGAGACGTGTTGTGCAATGTGGATGGAGTTAACATTTCTGAGTGGGAGAATCAGTCATGGAGATTTTTCTCTGCTCTTTGAAGACCATCAGGGTGGGAAGTTAAGTGCCTATTAAAAATGTATTACTTTGCCCAAAGTTCAACTCTAGCTGAGGCAGTGAAAATCATATTATTCATCAATAGATTAATCAATCCATGTAAATTTAAGGACTGACCTGCATTGCAGCGGTTAGTCCGGAGCTCTGGCACTTGAGCCCACTCATCAGTGTGCGGATCGTACGTCTCCCCACAGCTCAGCTCGTCTGAGTGTCCGTTCGAGCCGCCCATCACGTACAGCTGACCCTATGGTGGAGGGAAAAGGGGGAACCAAACCAGATGATCCAACAATTAGTTAAACACTGGCAGTTCTGGTTGCTATGTGCAGTATTGACATTGTCTCCAGATTTTAGAAACCTCTTGTGAACATTTTAGCAAGACAGTTCAAACTTACTTAAATAACGGACAGGTGTGCTACCGGACCAACATTCAAAATATCATTGTGTGCTGGTGTCAATAAAAAAACAGCAAAAAACAGCAAACTGTACCATGAGCACAGCCATCTGGAAGCGAGCCCTCGGAGTCCGCATGGGAGCGATGAACGTCCAGCGGTCCTCTTTGGGGTCGTAACACTCCACAGTCCTCAGACATTCCTCTCTGTTGTAGCCTCCTGCAGGAACATCAAGAAGGATCAGTTTGCAGTGACCTTTGGGGTCTGACTGGTAAAATGATTTCTGGGGTTACACTAAGTTTCCAAGACACCACAGTGACAGAGTTAGTTAGTTGGCACTACCTGATGTTCAGATATTGATTATACACAAGATCAACTAGATCAAGATCAAGGATCAACTAAAACCCTTAATCTGCATCCAGGTCTACCACCCCTCCACCCTCACCCCACCCCTCTTCCAGTTCAGTGCCAACCTGCAGCAATGAGTCTTCCATTCAGGGCTGCGGTGCCCAAGCCGGAGCGGGCGTAACGCATGGGTGAGAGCGGCTGCTCCTCCAGCTCCTCGGGTTGGGCCTCGAAACTCAGGCTCTTCATCAGGCAGGGGGTGGCAGAGGGAGAGGTCTGGGGACTGCTGCGTCCGTGTAAGATGATCACACACAGCACACTGTCCAGCACGGCCAGACACAGGTAGGTGTTGTCTGGTGAGGGGGGGGAGATGACAGTGGGATGAATGCAAAATTGTTGGCCAAAATCTGCACTGCAAAATGTCTCTTCACAATTCATTTAGTCTTAACTTTGTTATTCCCTTAAAAAAAGTAAAAAAATGCTATGGTGTGACATATTCACCTGTTTGCATTGCAACAAAATATGTTCAACTAAAACCCTTAATCTGCGTCCAGCTGGCCCAACCAAATACCCATCCACCCACCCACACAAACTTACACATACACACACACACTTACTGGTGGTCTTCTCAGAGGCAATGTACTTCCACTCTCTCCTGGCGGTCTGTTTAGGAGCATTTGCTGCTTGGTTGGAGGGCGACAGGCTTCCTGAGGAGCTGTTGCTCAGCTGTCTCTGGGTGCTCTCCCGCACGGGTTTCTTCTGCAAGAGCACAGTGCAGCTACAGAAGCCAAGCCAGCAGCACCACAGGCCCAACAGTGGCCAACACCAGCCCATCATACCCCCACATACCCATAATCCAACTTGTCAACTGGTCTATGTAGGCTCAAAAGAAGGAACCTATTTAAAAAGTACTCCCAAGTATTGAGCTCTGACAAAGCCATCTGAAGCCAACAACACAGCACAACACAACATGGTGCCAGACCAGTCTGCAGCCTAATCTGAAAGCACACAGTTCAGTCAGAACCCAAATCAAAAACAAAAGCTGAGACAGCCATCACTGACCAGTCTCCACTGGTCCAGACTGCTCTGTAAACATTAACGTCAAAATATGGCTTCACTCTGTGCTCAACAGTAATGCAGAGCAATGTAAGCAAGCTTTATGCCTCGCTTCTTGCAAATTTGCTAAATTTGGTGTAAATCTACCTATAACCAAGCACAAGCTGTGTACTGTTTTTACGCATGGCCAGGCACAAGCTGTAAATGAAAGCTACACATTGGCGTGGAGAAACTGAGGCCAGGCACAAGCTGCTGTATACCTGCACAAACTGTAGGTGGTCCTCCTCGCCACCAAACACCTCAGTGTGCCCCTCAATCACCAGCCCTCCATCCACCAGCCTGTGGTCAGCTGAGTAGTACAGCGTTTGCACCTGCAAGACACACAGCAACAACACACCCATGTGGCTGTCTCCATGGCAACACACAGACCCCCAGCGGAAAGGGGAGAGGGAAGAGAAGGAGGAGGAGGAGGAGGGGCAATGTTAGAGGAAGAGGGGGGGAAGGGAAGAAGGCCTGGATCTTCAGTCGCTTGGATGGAGAGCTTCTCATAAAAAGACACACACACACGCTGCTGCACGGAGAGGGTTAAGTGTTGGGATTCAAGACGCAGTCTGCCGTGTCTCTAACTGTGGCTCTGTCCTCCATTTGTGTCTAGAAAAGACAGGGAGCTGGTGAAGAATGAGTGGCAGCATCTGGAAAGATCTTCAGGGTGAGGACTGAAGGAGAAAGAGGAGTAAAAGGGCAGCATGTGGCCTTCTTTTCACCTCTGCTGCTTGGAAACCAGTCCTCTAGCTGAGGAAGTTGGTCACTGTGGTGGTCATTGTCATATTAGACAGTCAAATCCAGATGACAAGAGATAGTAGTGCTGTGGTTAAACATCTACCAAGCTAGTGCTTTGTTATCCAGTAATAAAAGAAAATGGGTGATCTCCAGACTTGAAAAAATAATGAACTAAATAAAATACCACTTTGACATCTGTAAGGCTGGTCAGAACAGTAGTAAAATTTATATGGTGAGTTAATATGCCCATCACAAGGGCAATTGTTTCAAAGGGGGAAAAAAACCTTTAGATAATAAAAAAAAAAAAAATCTGAGACGCCACAAATTATAATTTCCTACTGATTTATGAAAATGGCAGGAGCATCCATTTGTAGTCTGGTGAAATACAAGGTCTGTGCTGTGTGTTCATTTGCCTATGTGTGTAGCTGTTTTCTGTCCAGCACTTATTGATGTGCCAATGTGTGGGTAATGTCTATGTGAACATGTATTGGTACATGCAGTCATGGGGCCATTTGATTAAATGTATTTATTCTGAAATGATTGTGTTCAGAGTGTCTTTGTAAATGCAGGAAGGGGACGCCTGTTGTATGTGTGTGCATCTGTATATGTGGCATGGACAGATGGGAGCACAGTGTTGCTTGGCTGCAAAGAGAGAGGCTGCTGAGAGGCAGTAGTGCTTCTCTCCTCGCTCTCTCTCTCTCTTTTCTCTCTGACTCATTACCCTGGTGGCTCAGTCCTGGCTCCTCAGTCTGGTCCCCTGCTGCTGCTAATAAACCTAGAGGAGATATAAATCAACGGGGAGGAGCGCCTGTTAGTACTGGAGTGACAAACACAAACACACACCTGCTCAGACAGCACAGTACCATTGAGACAGTAGAGTAAAAGGACAGACCTTTATGAACCTGTGTGTGTTTCAGAGGAGAAGAACACTGTAATTTTGGTGTGGGGATGTGTGTGAACCAACCACGTACCCAAAAGAGAACAGTGAGAATCAAAAAACAAAAAACAAAACAAGAGCCAACAGCAGCTCTTTTTTTCTGCTCACCTCTAATCTGCAGTATGGTTCAGGGGTACAGAGTGTCTTACTGCAAAAACCTCAACAAATCAGAGAAAAAAAACAATCCTGACATAGTGGCATGGCAACGGCATGCCACTTCTACTTCAGCCCCCTTAATGACTTCTTGATGTCAAAAACAGGAGACAGGGGGAGGGGTGAGAGGAAAAGTGTGTTGGCCTGAGCGGTGAGATTCCACACCCTGGTACTGACCTCCTCCATCAGTCGTTCCAGTTGGTCTCCATTTTCCCAAAGGCTGCGCTGCACCCAGTTGAGCACCTTGGAGTAGAGCTTGCCATTGCTGGGCAGGGTCAGGTTGTCTTCTAGCATTACTTCTAACTGTAAACACAAAAAGGGGGGCGAGACAGGAGTTAGATTCACCCACAGGATGAATACAGCGGTTGGACCTCACTGAAGGGATCAATACCACAGCCTGTAGCACCCACTAAATAAACCCTGTCAGAAAACTGTTTTCACTGGCTGATTACCAATTAACCTACATATAATGTACACAGGGCTTTTGATTTGTTACTGTATCCCTGCCTAACTGTGCCATCCAGACTGCATTCATTCTCACATTAAAGCTGCTTAGAGAAATTGTGTCAAGTTTGGGCTTTTATTTGTTAAACAGCAATCAATTAAATTTAAATTTCCATGGTCGAAGCCAGTGATAGGCTAACAACTCATCCGCCTGTCAGTGGTCGATATGCTTCCAACAATGATCAATAAAGTAATCAGTTAACATGTCTGGGGGACACTTCCATGCCAGGGTTAAAATATTGGAGTGTGGATTTCCAACACGGCCCCCGACTAATTTATTTGCCATGGAGGTCCGACAGCATGCAGGCTTTCATTCCAACCAATGGGGATTTCACCGATAAGCACAACTCTAACCAGAGGGGAGGAGCTAATCGGGGAAATAGTCTGGTGCAGCGTTTGGTTAGAACACAGACTCTCTGGTCTACGCAGCACATGGTTTAAGGCCTCTGCCCTAAATACATTTTCCACATGCCATAGTAGAATCTATAGAGGGGACGCGTTTACACAAGTGTTACTAATCTCTGGTCAAAGTCATAAAGCTAAAAATACAAAGCTTAGTCAAGTATGTTACTCAACCAAAGACCTCCAAAGCTGGCTAAATTTAGTGCAGCAGAAAAAAGGAACTCCAACAGCCAGACAACAGCTAGAAACAGATGTCAGTATTCACCGTGACAATTTATACATTTCATTGGCTGCTTCTGTCGTGCCCTTCCAAATCAAACATGGCCCACTGTGCCCTTGTCGGTAGAAAATGACCCAAATAGTGATATGCTTTGGTACACCACCTGTACTGGCTGTGTGTGTACTGTGGATTAAAAAATGTTAACTAGATCACAATGAGCCAGTCGGGGCTGACCTTGAGGCGGGGAAGTTTTAGGAAGTCCTCCTGCTCGGACACATCCAGTAGATGATCCTGGATATAAGCGTCCACCTTGGCCAACACTCGGCTGTCTCCCATAGAGCTGGCAAAGTTACGAAAGGAGATGGCGTTCTGGCAGTCCATCTTAGACAGCAGGTAGTCCCCACAAATCTGAGAGGTGAGTGGGAGATGTTAGTACACAATAAACCCTTCTGTCTGGCCTGCTCAAAATCGGATGTTGCAAACATTTGTTTAATTCAAAACACTTTCACAATTTTTAAGCATTACACATACAGTTAAGCCTCCAGCAAGTGCTTAAGATCAACTTTAGACTGAAGTGCTATCTGTGCTTTCAAATATGCTGAAAAATGTTTTTACCATGCTGATGGACAACTCAAAATGAGATGAGATGAGAAATGGTTAAAATGGACAAAAAGTAAAATACCATACCTGCTTGACACGTTCCATCTTGAACCTTTTTGCCGCCGAGTAAACTTCCTTAACCAGTTCCTTATCTGCCTTTAACCTGCATGACAGGTAAGGCCAACAAATAATCACTACACAACACAGATGGTCTGACAGAATGAACAACAGAGTTAAAAGGCCTAAATTGTCATCATCTATTAAGCAACTTAAATTACCAGAGCAGCTATTCTCACACAGCACACAATCTGGTTATTCTAGTAGTCTCAAGGGTGCATAAAACAAATAGTACTTAAGTGAGGTAAAGGAAATGGACATATAATAATTAGACTGGAGGATGTTCAAACAGGTTGCTAATTATTATCCATAGGTGAAGTTTTTGCAGTTATTATAAGGTCTAAGGCCAAAAGATGAAAAGTCAAGAGGGAAATGTTGCTACTAACTGGGCAGTGTAGGCATAGTTGAGCAAGATCTCCACAGCTTCTGGGTCCAAGTCCTCAAAGGTGACATGAGAGACTCCGTGAGGCTCGATGTCACTGTTGAAGATCTCAAACAGGTAGGGACTGCAGCAGGCTAAGACAGCACGGTGAGCCATCAGTTCATGACCACACACCTGGACACAAAACAGAGAAAACAGAGGTTAAACAAGTGACATACCTGAGCCTTTCAAAGCGGGAAAATGCTAAGAAATATGTTAAAAAGAGCTCCAGTGTGAAGGCGGAAGGCAATGAGGTTTACAGTGATTACAATGATGATAATCCAAGTGACATGTTAGGAAACATAGATGTGAGAGCCAAAAGCCTATTAGACACCCCTAGTGCCTCACTGTCAACAGCTCAATGCGGATTCCTGGTTAGCTGTATAAACAGTCTCTTTCAAGGTCTGATACAAATGGTGGGAACAGGCCCAACATGATATGAGAGCAATGAAACATAACAGGAAGCAGGAAGGTAAATATTCAAATCCTTTTCCAGCTTGCAAGTTTGGCATGAGTCACTTGGTTCGGGATAGGAAAAAAATATCACTCAACATTGGTGACCTGTGTTGTATAGAGGCTTTTTAACCCTGCAAAACCAGGTGCATACCAAGCCCCTCGGGTGGTGCTGTCTAATGACTTTGAAATTTTATTTTTGCCTTCTAGAAAAACACTTTTGTCACTTTGTCTCCCTCCCGCTCACATTTCACAAGCTCTCCGATTACAGGGTGACCCAGTGCCTTCTGTGTAATGGCATTAAAATGTCTTGAAGGATACAGATAACATTCCAGAGAAGAGATGGAAGAGGTTATGCGAGGTGTGTGTGTGTGTGTGTGTGTGTGAATGTTGCAATGAGCCATACCTGCAGTCTAACATCACAGAACTGTCCACTCTTTCTCAGGGCGTTCATTTTGGCCACAGTGGAATCCAGGAAACTCTCGTCTTCAAAGATCAAATAACCGTTTGGAATCATCTTGGGTAAATTTTGATAGAAAGCCTGAAGAAAATGGGTAGGAAAAAAAAGAAGAAAAAGTATGTACCATGTCTATCAATAATGACCTGCGTGCTTGTGCTTTCCACTCTGTTGAACATATTTTCAGCAATGTAGCACTGCTCAGAAAAGCAAGTTTTATTAATTCATGACCACAGCAAGAATTAAGATTAGGTGCGTGTAACGTGCATTGTGCATGAGCATATAATCTGTCCCATGCATTAGTTATCACCTTACCTAATAGAGAATGACGTAAATCCAGGGAAGCGCTACTGCTGAGAACAGGAGCCAGAGGAAGGCAGTAAGCGAAGCAGACTGAGACCACGGGGGAACCCAAATCTTCTTCGCCAGAGGAAAGAGATGGGGAAGTTGTCAGAAGCAATGCCAGTTGACTAAACGGGCGTGAGCAGAGGGGAGGGGGGGGCAGCCGCACCGACAAACTATCAGGCTTGAAGCGAATGTAATCAAGTCCTTGGGAACCCGTTGGCTATAGAGTTGTACTTTTTCTGTGTTGGTCATACATTATAACCTAGAAGAGAAGGAGAAAAGAAAAAAAGGGGGGAAATGGGACATGAGTTTTTGTTATTTCAGTCAAGTGGAGACAGGGCAAATGCTGATTTGAAAATCTATACAGCTTGTTCTTGGCACCTGCTGCTCTAGAATGAGTCAGTTCCACGTGTTAGAATCAAAATAACCCAGCTCATGGCATGGCAGCCCAGCACTCTGTCCTCCCCCGTCCTCCTCCACTCTTTCAATATCCCTATCCTCAGTATTTTCCGATCATATACGACAGCATAAAAGCTAGTCAAGCATTAGTCATCCATATTCCTAAAATGAATAAGACTTCTGAAAACAAGAGAACTTGTTTAGAACCACTAGTCGGATTATTTGACCATGTAACCTTGAGAGAATAAAAGAAAAGAGAAAAAAAAAAGAAATTCAGCATTCCTGACACAAGGCCCTCCACATCTAGAGGCCTACACTTATGCCAGCTATGCCCAAGCCTTTCATACCCTCCCTCACAGCCCTCCATTTAGTCCTTCAAGTCTCCATACCTACCGCCACGTGCCACCAGGCCACGACAAGGCTGTCTAATCCATCTCACGCTCTCAGCTCTGCCTCTGCTCTCTCTCTGAGGCAAAGCCCCGCTGATTCAGTCTTATGACACACCCCCACGAGCTGGCCCCACCCTAACAGGAACTCTTTCATTCAAGCATGTCCCTATAAGGACAATACAGGTGGGGACAACGCTGTGAATGCTGCCGCAGCCAGACAATTGGTGAGATGCAGCCAGAGCCTGTATTTCCATGCAACCGCACGTGGTCGCATGATGAAACTGGCACTTTGTCAACTCCTGGCTCACAAGCCCCGCCCACCCCTAGATGTCACATTAAGCAGAGATCATCCCATATCCTGCAGTCTCAATATGGTGTTTCATACGATGGTATCTGGATCAAAGTGGTCATTGTGTCTCAGGAGCACAAACTGGGCTTTTAACCCCCAAAGCCAAATGGCAAAACACCGATCTCACTTGTACAAATGAATGTCTCTGAAGTGGAAAAACACAGCGAACCTAATGTCATGCCAAAGAATCCGCTCACCACCGGGCCATCTGCAGTCTGGGGCTCAGTAAATAAATTCCAACAGTTTTATGTTTTAGCACCCTCCTACGTGGGGAGGGAGGACCAGACTGACCACAGCAGCTGCCCAATAGTCTGAAATTGCATCCGCAGACCATGTGGGAAGAACTTCCTGGGAAGCTGGAGTTTGTGTGTTTGTGTGTCTGTATACAACTCTTATGAGAATCTAGCTCATTAGAAAAGGCCTGCAATTTGTTGAACTGACATGCGTGTAATGTTCTTTTCAGTCTAGCTGCTGTCACTGGCACATTGCTGATAACACTGTGTGTGAGTGTGTGTGTGTGTGTGTGTGAGAGTGAAAATCTTCCGGTGCACCGTGCAAAAGTTATAAGACCAGCACTCTTTAATTATGAGGGCCACGTAACGCCTCCAAGTCTCCATTTCTCCATTTCTCACCAAAGTGACATATGACTCAGGAGATATTCCACGCAATTTCTCTTAAACACCCTAAAGGGGACAGCTGAGTATATGAAACAGCAACCTGCACTCTTAAAATCATTATTCAGTTCTGGGTTGCTGTGGAAGCGGACATACAGTGACGATCGATTAATGTGAGACAAGCCCTGGTGTATGAGAGTATATCACGGTTAAGGGATATTTAAAACTTCTAGCTTCCCCCCCTACACCCTATCTAATGAACACACACCAGTGCTCTTCCTGTGCGAACATACCAGAAAAAGACATGTAAGCTTTTTTTTTCAAATCTAGAGATAAAGAGGCAGCGCTCTAAACGGCCAGACAAAGCAGCACATACTCTGCCTAGACCTTAGATCAGGCAACAGTGTGCAGTCTATGGTCTCGTCTGACTTGCTGTGGCCAGTCAACGCTCCCTTAGCGAACTGTAAGTACCTGAGGTTTACTGAAGCAGGCAGTCTGGTGGATGGATACCGCTACTGTTACAGATGCTGCCACAAAGCTGCTTTTGACAGGCTTAAAAAAAAAGCATGGCGTACAGCTAAGTAGGGAAGGTTCCATTCCTAGCACAGTGGCCTAATGTAAGGAAAGTATGTGACTGCTTCGTCTGGGATCGCTTCAGGTACAACTGCAGCACACACAAGCCACGGCTGCTATGCAGACCAGACTGTTTTCTACTGGTATGAGAAAACATACGGACAGTTTAAAGGATGGCCAGACTGACACAGGGGCAGACAAACAGTATGTCCTTTGTATTCTGCTGGAAATAATGACCAATGTCTTCTCCGCACACAGTCAGATGGTTCACAGGAAGGACACACATGCATTCTTACAAAACCAAGACCGTGTGTGAAAGACACTTTTGTGCTGCATTTCTCTTTCTGGGACATCTTGTCTTCAGCTGAAAATACTAGGAGGTTAAGGGTGTCTGGGCAAATGTGCATCAGTGCACTTTCTGCATGCATCAGTCAGTCGGTTTAGTTTAAATTTTAAACAAGCATGCCCGAAGCTATGCCTTTACAATAAATAATCAACCACCAAGAACAATATGTGTGAGAAAAGTGACAACCAGCTTGCTTAACCGGTCTACCACTATGACAGTTAAGTGCCAAGATCTAATCTCACTAAATGTCCCTTTTCCACTTTGAATTACGCAAGATGATAACTGTGCGCCAGTGACGTAAACCTTGAGTTTCTATCCCAATCCTAAAATTGACCAGCAGAAATCGCACAAACTCAAGCATTTGGTATTTATGCCAGGTCTTGTATAAAAAATAATAAAAACAAACAAATAACTAAAAAAAAAAGCCACAGCAAACTCTATATTTTGGAGGAAAAATGATTAGACGCAGACTTTGGGAACTCAGTGTATGGTGTGAGGAGGGATTTAGATAGCCTAATCAAAAGTCACTGAACATTATAGATAAAGAGGCAAAAGGAGAAACGCTGAGATTAGATACCTCAGCCTCAGAATTAATTGGACTGCATGCCTTGGCTTCTTTTCTGTGCCATTAATTAAATACAAAACACAAAACAATGAAATAGGGAAAGAGCAGAGTACAAAACATATGGATAAAGGCTTGTAGATACATCAGTCTGAAGGACAAATAAGAGGAACTATGAAAAATTTGTTGCGTCGCTGTAAAAGAGAGCAGTGTCCCACATGACTAACAGTCACAGTTAAGTGTTGTTTCGGAGATGGGTGTGTCCTCACCCATCTAGTTGTGTGTACACGGGTGTAAGTGTGCACACATAAACGTGTACAGCAGTACTGTGTGGAGTATTACCTAAGATGTGTGAATGGCGGATGTGCACTACCCCGCATGAAGAGTGATGAAATGTTCCAAAAAGATTTTATGGGGTTGCGCGCAGGCAAGCTGCTGGCACTAGCTAGAGAACAGTCATACTGTGTCACACTGTACAGCACTTACAGAGCAGGACTGGTATGGAAAGCTGTAGCCCACCGTGTGCGAGGATGTAGGGAAAGCGACCCAGTTTTACCACGTTATGCAATTTCTGGCAGAAGGGTTCTTGAGCGTTCCAACTCTAAACTCAACAGTGAGTCCTTCAATCTAGTATAGCCCTCGTTCTTCTGTCCTTTCTCTATCCAACCCTCAACTCGCTGCTGTGTCAGCAAAGCCACCTCCCCACTTCATCTTCTAGATCATTCTTTCACATCTATCAAGTCACTGCCTTCATCGCTGGCTCTGATGAAATAATCCTTTGTAAACTGATAAGACAACCTTAGGACATAATTGGTGTTCCTCAGAATCTAGCAGAGGGCAATAAAGGAATGAAGCTAGACTACATGAAATTTCCAGGTAAGTACAGCAGACTGCAACTGTAAATGGAGACTTTGCAGAATGCACGTCTCTGCAGCTCCACTCTGCAGAAAAGAAGCAAACTGAGAAATTTCAATAACCTACAAACCGACTTCTATTTGCAGCAGCAGAATGAACTCTGGCGAAGAAAACTGCTATGTTAAGCATGTGTATTAATCAGTATTGGGGTTCCACTTGCTACTAAGCCTTAGAAGTGCTTGCTAAGCACTTTTAATTACACACTGTGGTCACAGAAACTATAAGAGGAAACCAGAATGAAAATGAGGAAGGACAAGGGGCCAGATTGGGGCACTGACACAATGCAAAGACAGTATATTGAGGTACTGGCAGAAATCAAGGCAGACTGGGTGATTTGTAAATGTGGATATGTAGGCATACACTAAACAAAAGAGGGACAAAGGAGAATGGACAAAGGGATAAAAGAGAAACGGCTAGAGTGTTCACGACTTTGTCACAGAAGGTAGTTCTGAATGTACTTTTTATCTCTCCGTGTTTCCATTTGGTTAGACAAGCACAAAGGTGCAGGCTGGCTACTGAACAATTAGCACTGGTTGGACCCCCAGTGGTGAAGAGAGGGACTGCCAAGTCAAACCATCTATATTTCATTCAGTTTCAATGTTTGAAATTTTAATATGGCTATCTTGAACACGAATATAACAGGGGTATGACAAAGAAGCAGGAAAGAGCAAAAGGGACCGTAATCTTCACATCAGTAATTTGTCCAAAAAATGTAAAATTTCACAACCCTGATCACAGCACTAACAGCTTTCAGGACAAATATACCTCAGATGAGACAGTGGACTGGATAGAACTGTAGAAATAATGAAGAGGTGAAAGGCATTTTGTCACCTAAGAAATAATCCCATAACTGTGATAAAAGCCCGTCATTTCAGGACCACTCTAAGAGCAAGGGAGTGGAATGCTGCCAAATACTTGACTTTATACTGTGTAAAATTAGATTACATTTACATTAGATTAAGAGCAAACTTGTAATCACTCAATGACAGTACAGGCATTTCATTGATCAGCTAGATAAGCAAGGCAGAAGACATTACTGAATAGCTTTTTGTTATAGAATTAGGTGGCCAGGGTATTAGAGAATAGTACGTTACATGTGGTTGGCAGGCTAAGAACAGGATTTTCACGTTTAAAGCACAGTAGGTCAAGTGCTGCTGCTGAGCCGAGGGACTAAAGAAGACAACGTGCAGCCGGGTAAAATTATACTAACGAGCCCTGACTCGTAACCATTGACTAAAGCATTTCCTCCAACTGCACCGTCAATACCATACAATCAATAATCCTTGACGCTGGCGGCGATGGTAAACCATCGATATTATTTCAAGACTACATGTTTGATCACAGCCCATACAATTTGACACAAGAGATGTGTCACCCAGCATCGAATGCCGTATCTATTCGCTGAAAAGCCGTGCGTGTCATCTCTCCGCCTCCCCTGGTAACGTTAGTGTAAAATGCCAATGCCACGATGTATGGAGCCGTGCCAGCAGGTCTATATGAGCTGAACACGGTCTGTCCCGCCACAAAAATAGGTCAGCAGCTAGCTAGAGCCCCCCAAATTCTGATTAATCCGACATTTAAGATGGGTCATATTAAATCGAATGAAAAACAAATAGCCGGAAGGCAGCTAACAAGAAGCCAGGCGGGCATTCTGGCTAGAAACCAGAAATGAAATATGGAGCGCTCTAGCAAGCGTGGGGACAAGCACGTTTTAGCTTGCTAGCCGGCTAGCTAGGGCGCGGGCAGCCACGAGACATTAATCTCATTCCAAAATTCCTAAATTTACTAGACGACAGCGAATTTATCAGGTCATTTTGGCTTGTCCTTTCTCAAACTAGAACGCTTATGCTGACGACAGGTTTACTCTTCCGTTAGCTGGCTATATCAATGTCCTTGTCAACCATTACCGTATGCGGAGAGCCGCGTTTTTCTCGGTGACATTGCCCGCGCGCACCACTGTCAGTGTATTTCCAACAGTCGCACATCGTCCTCACAGAACCAACAATAACCGCGTATTTCGTTCAGGATCAACGGAAATCAGTTAAATGTTATGTTACATCCAACAATAATGTCCACATCAGTATAAACTGGAACCAGCGGGAATCTATGATTTCGCGGGTTAACAAAGACCACGGTAGTAGCATCATTTCCTCTTAGCAACTTTCTCATAATTTCTGGAGGAAATAAAATCTTACCTGGGGCGTTTGACAGCAGACGATATTAGACATATTTAGTGCGAATTCAGAGTTGGTTGGTTCGGGTTAGAGCAGAAATGCAACGCGGCTGTTGGCACGGTTTGTTGGGCTAGCAGGTCCTTGTTCCTCTCAAATCGAGATGAACGTCTACACTCCGTCTAGTCTCAACTAGCTCTGACCGAATAGCCAGCTGGACTGAGAAGCGCGCTCCCGACAAAAGCTATGCGAGCGCCACGCCGCCGATGACGTCACCAAAGGGGGGTGGTTCTGGTCCTTTCCACTTCAACCAGAAAAAAAAAAGGTCCGGCTGTAGCAATGTGATGCGATCACGAGTAGGGGGACGAAAATCAATCAAAACTCAGTTTACCCACCTGTTTATTTAGGGAATAGAGTTTACTTCCCGCCTATGGCTGACATAAATCTGGATGATCCCAATTCATAGTATTTATCATGTCAAGTAGAATCAATTATTTTATTAATTAAATGTATCCTTCTCTTAAATAAAATATAATTGATTTTTGTTTAGAATGGTCATTACCTATCTTATAATGATTACCGACTCCAGTCACCTCATCACTGAATGTGAATCCCAGTAGGGAAATTCTCCTGTCAGTTGCTCCCCATCAACCTTGAGCATTTGGAGAAAAGTGGCCACCTACTGTTTGACTTTATTCTGCTCCTTTGCCTTTTACTTGCCATACTTAAATGTGATTATCCCTCTAATAGGTTGTCTGCTGTTCTGTCTTTTGATAGTGAGCCATTCAGTTTACAAATAATGTCAAATTTATTTGCATTTGCTATGTGCTGTAGTGTATTTCTCACCTCCTCGTGTGAGGCATAAGAGCATGTGAGGAAGAGCACCTCAGCCTAAGCCCTCTGATGACCATTTAAGAGGGAACATCCGGGCTCAGCCCACGTGCTCCACTCGACAGACGTCACTGTAGAGGGAGAAAGACCCATTCACCTCCCTTGGCTGGATAGAGCTTACTACTACCTCAATACGTCAGTAATTAGATTAATGGATAAGTCACTTCAATACATCAGCAGTGTGTTACCCACCCTTTGTAGCTGGCACTGCATGGTGCCTCTCCAACTGTTAAATTTTGAATGTGTATGTGTGTGTATTTGAGTGGGTGAGTGTTTGTGAAGTCCTGCCTCCCAGTGCAATTCTGTGACAGCAGCGCAATAGCATTTAGCCAAAGCCCCAAAAGCACACTGCCCATTGTGCTGAGAACTAAAGCGATAACAACCAAAGCCAAGGGGCAGTCTACACACAGATTAGGTTTATCAACACAAAGTAATCTCTTCCTAACAGCTCTGGTGTTGGTATTATCACCAGAACATGTTGTCATTCTACCAGTGTGGGGGGTGACATTCCTGACAAGGTCAAAATATTTAAAGCTGGTTCATGGTCATGAGAATGACTGGCTGGGTGTCAACAATGGGCACTTGCATCATATTTCAAGCCTTACTCGCACGCGTTTGTGTGTGTGTGTGTGTGTGTGTGTGTGCGCGCGCGTGCATGTGTGCATTTGCCTGTATTGGAGGTGAAATGTTTCTCCTCTGTAGTTAGTGTAGTAGATGTGCCTGGAAACCAACCAGCCTGAAGGACATATCACAAAGGATAGTTTAGACAATGAAATTGATGCTTGCCATCAGCATGGATACATTATCATGGTAAATTACAGTTTGATTGCAGAAAAACATTTATGGTCAAATAAAAATTTAGATGTCATTACCTATAGCTAGTGTTACACTAATGCTGAAATTTAGAGCAAAGCCAGTATAAGTCTAGTTTACTTCATCTCCAGGCTTCTTCTACTTTCTATTCTGTTGCGCGTTT
>OMLF01016915.1:40522-53865 GCA_900302615.1 Holocentrus rufus | reverse complement strand
GGGGTCACAGGGAGGTGACAACTGAACAAACTGACAAATTGGTATCCAGTTTAATGTTGCCACTGTCTTCTCATCCCTATGACAGGTTGAATAGCATCAACGGATAATCCCAACATCTAAAATTTGATTGAAGCTGCGAAAGATTCTTTTGTAGATGAAGGCCCGCAGAGGTAACATTTAAAAATCAGTGGTATAAGTGCTACTATTTACTCCACGTGGATGGCAATCGCAACTACTATGCTCATAAGGAGGTCGAAACCATATTGATTGCATTCAAATTTTCAGTATTTAGGTGAAACTGTTACCCTATGGAGATAAAATTCACCATCTGTCATAAAAAGCACACATACAACTATTGCATCAGTTGTGTTGCCAAAGCCATAAGCTCTGCCCACTGTCTTAAACACAAGCAAACGGCACATATTTAACTGGAGCACGAGTGAGCAGGCATGCAGGTATCGAAATGTATATCTACCTGTTCTCAGGTTATAGCTTATGACTGTTATCCTAGTTTCCACTGATACATAACAGAGCCATGATAAGTTTAAAACTGTGTCAGTGTGAGTGTGGGTGGTGTGGGTTAGAATATATCCACTTTGCAGTTATTACAACAGCACTACAACATGCTTCCTGTGCAGCATTCTGGTAGCAAAAAAAGAAAAAAAAGCATTTATACAGGTCCATTCCCTGATTTCATCATTTCCAACTTTTCCTCTGCAACAGCACATGTGACTAGCGCAGCAATATCCAATGACCAGCATGCCTCTTTGTAAATCTGCTACAACCCATAGGCACCATTTTGCCATATGTAGCAGTCAAGGAGTTAATCAGTTATTAATTAGGCCCCATAGAAGCTAAATAATTTAAAGTATTGGCAAGGTATGCATCTTTTACAGAATTCAGCTTTTGGAGCATTGGATCAAGTGCACCTGAAGTCTGAATGCACATGCACACACACACACACACACACACACACACACACACACACACACACACACACATTTGTGTGTATTTCTGACACAAAGGACTTGTTGCAACAGACATCCTTCATCTTGCTGAGTCATCTTCAGGTTTTGAGCTCTTCTATTCTCTCAGTCCACAGAGTTATGTTCAGTGAGGCTGCACAGATGCGTTCTGACAAGGACACTATGAATATTTTAGGTATGTGCATCCAGCGCTGGCACGTGGCCGCTGCTGCTGCTGTGTGGGTGTGGTGATGTGCTTTTTGGGTGGGGGGTTGGGGCTGGGCTGGAGGCAGATGGAGGGGTAGAGCTTTGTCAAGATTTTAGAGGGACACTGCGGTGTATAAAAGTGTTTTCCAGAAGTGGATGAACACATGCCGCTTTATTTTTAGAGAAAATATTCTGATGCTGATGTTGGCCACACCCCCTCTTCCCTTGGCATGATGTGATTTACTGTCATCATTTTTATACTAAGTGTTATGATGAATAATGCATACACAATGTAATCAACCTAGTTGTCTTTTGTAGGAGATTTATGGAGTGCATTATTTTTTTTCTACACTGAAAATGACCTAATTTTGCTGTATATTGAGATAATTCATTTAAATCTACTTTGTTCTAATTCTGTCACTGGGAGCTATAGTTAGAGTTTTGAATATGTTGTGACAAAACAGAATTTGCATTTTTAGACCTGTTTGACTTGACAAACAAATAATTTTGTTGCTCTCACCTCCTCCTCTCCCAGCCCTCACCCCAGGGCCACTGTAAAATGAAAATGGGTGCTGTTGGAGTCACTTAGTTCTCTGACATGGGGCTGATAAACTGATAAACTGCAAAACTACATTAGCCTTCTCATGACAGACCTGTGACCTCGATGAAACGGAAGCAGTGGAGTAAACAGTATCTTATTAAAGGAGCCCAGCCAAAGAGTGCAGGGAACAACATGCCTCTGCCATGTCAGCAGCAGCCAGAAGTGTGTTATGTTTTATGGTGTGTTAGGTCAGAGAGATAGCACTATGCATGTGCTAGTTGGAGGCACCAGCACTCAGAGAATATAGGTTACATATAGAATCTAGGTTATTCATTAAGTTTTTTGTGCACACAAAGGAATCATTTATGCTCTTCTTTTTGCACCAGTAGCACAGCTTAAGGTGGACACGCACCACAGGACTTGAAATGATTTACAATCATTACTATAAGACAAGCTTCAGTGAAGCTGCCCCTTGAAGAAAATGGGGCTTTCAATCTCTACTGTGCATGATGGCCCTTTTGAGTCTAAATCTGAACCTGATTCTATGGTGTGCTTCCAGCTGCAAAGCAGGAGGCTATGTTGAATTTCTCCAAAACTATAATTCTTGTGTAAAAACATTTTGGATGAAAGGACCAATAAACATTCATCAGTCATGCTGGTGACTAATTGAAAAAAAATTACACTTAAAGAGCCACTCCGGAGACCTCATGATTTCAATCATTTTCAAAACTCTCTTCCTGAAAAAGAAAGTGACATATGCAGATCACACCAATCACAGCAAGTCTCACATGTGCAGTAGGTTAATCGGAGCCTGGATTGGCTGTGCCAGCTGTCTGTAATTAGCTGTTACTCCCATTTTACCAAAAACCAGTGAATTATTCATCAGGTATGTTTGAAATCACTGGAAGCAGTGTGGTTACACTCTTGGCACAGGTGAGGCTCATTTTGACTGAGACTGGTTGGTGGCGAACTGCATATGTCACATTCTTTTTAAGGAAGCATTTTTAGATCGAGGGGTTGCTGGAGGGGCTCTTTAAAAAAGCAATCATACATTCCTTGCCTATTTGAAATGTTTAGTTTCAAAGTTTATAATGTGGATATGAACGACATATAATGTAGAGGATAGGACAGGCTTATCTAACAATGTACTAATAAGGTTAATATTTCCCTAATGAAAACAGTCAACGGGGCAACGCTCATATTGTTAACACTGATTCACAAACAAAGCATTTACTACCAGGAAGCTCTCATTCAGGAGGCATGATTCATTTCCTGTGCTGTAATGAAGTAACCCCAGGGGAATGTGAATAATTTATCATTATAAAAAAAAAAGACTTGATTATTAATGTTGTTATCATTAGTCTGTTAGTCAATTTGACTTTGCTGATTCATGTTTTGACTTGCCTGATTCTAAAAAAAATATTGGCTATACTATGTGCTAGTTTTTGTGGGATAGTTTGTTGAAGCTGAACTCACTGATTCTCATCTTTGAACCTAATCAAGAGGAAAGACTGGCCTGGGAATATTTACTGTAAGCAAGGTTTTCATTCTTCTTTTGATTTTTTTTTCTTGGAGGCACAGATCCTTACAGTAATGCCGCAAGAGCATTAAGGAGCTACTGCACATAATTGGGTCACGTAAGACTACAACTTTCCTGTGTTGCTGGTCTGTCTGCTTTCTGTGCCAGCCATTCACCTGAAGTGTTTAACATTTCCGTTAAACACTTTGATGTGTTCCCAACATAATTAGCGTCTTCCTAGCTCACTTTATTGCCAAAACAACCATCATTTACTCCTAAGGCACTAAATTATTGTGGTTAAAAAAGATGAATCAACTCACCATGTTCGTAGCGCTGAGATGCACGGGCCTGTGTGTGTCTCAATACAGATGTAATAGTGCGAGGCTGTAGTGGGGGAGAACTTCATTCCCAAGTGGAGTGTAGAGGAGTGTAGTAGGTGCAATCCCAACCAGCAGACTTTAGCAGCGTGTGAATGCAGAGATAAAATGAGTCCAAAACCCCCCTTTGACCAATCTGACTGAGATATGATATCAGACCAATGAACCTCCCTGACGAAATGCTGTGAAAACATATCTCTGTTCACACACACACACACAAACACACACTCCTTCTCTATTTCTTTCTCTCCCTCTCGCTCTCCCTTTCATTATACCTCTATCTCCATCCCTCAGATACACAGTAATATTTTGGGATTTTCAGATTTTGCTCGGTCGTAATAACAAAGCACAACAAGGCAACATCAATTCATCGACGTAAAAAAAAATTTGGACTGAGGTTTGTGATGTTAGCTCTCTACGTTTTCTGAATTTGAAAATAAATAAATAAATAAAAGCAATTTTCCTGCAGGGATCAGTAAAATTTTCTGAATCTGAAAACCTCACATCTTCAAGTAGTTAACTTTCCAGGGATAGAGAAAATGAAAATGCACGTTTGTCTCTATGCACTGTGCATCTGTATGCAACATTAATGTGCCGTTTAACATGCATTTGATGAAATATAAAGGAGACAATGCGAGCGATCAGTTACAATAGATAGAAGAAAACAGCTCACACCTACTGCTCAAACTGATTATTGTGACTATGCCAGCCCACACAGACCCACTGTACTGGTACACCCTACATTGTGCTCCCCCCGTACAAGTGTGCCAGGCTGTCCTCACGTGTGTGCAGGCCGGGCCAAGTCACAAGCGTCTAGCTTTCTGTCCCAGGGAAAAAAAACACAAAAGTCCTCTCATAGATTGGTGTACTGCTAGGGACTCTCCATTTTCTCAACTCTCCTGTATGCAGCCTGTTTCCCACTGAGCAAGTGGGTCAATCTGGAAGTAACGGACACCAAGGAAACACACACACACACTCACACACACACACACGCAAGCACAAACTAGATTTTATTGGAATAAAATGTCAAGACTTGATTAACTGCTTGCTGAGCTGCTGTCTTGGCCTAGTGTCGCTCTAATCTTCTTGGAAGCCACGGAGCTTTCATGCGCCTCGCTCAAATGTAGGTGCTCTCATTAACACTGAACAGTCTGTGTGATAATTAAATTAAATGTTTCTCTCTCTCTCTCTCTCTCTCTCTCTCGCTCGCTCTCTCTCTTTGTCTCCCCCTGTCTCTTTCTCTTCAGCTGGAAACCACAGACATCTCAATAAATTATCTCTTTGACTGCTGCATCTACCCTTATTGTAACACTCAAGTTACTCAAGCACCAGTGTCCTGTCTTTTTCTGTGTGCCCGTATCTTAGAATTAGTTGTGGTGAGTTCTAGTTTGTGAAATCCGAAGCCCCTACATGTATGCACAGGCTTTAAAAGTGTGACAGATTGTGGCCAAGAGACCCAGGTACTCACACATGACTGCAGTATGTTTGTCTTGTGTAACACTGATAAGTTCAGAGGTCGTGATCCTTGAACCCCAGTCAGGTCTTGTCCCCAGGCTGTTAAGTGCATTTGCTCTATTCAATTTGTGTTGCAAGGCAACGACAGGAAGTGCATTACTACATATGCTTTAGTAAATATGAAATGGAACCAAAATAATTGTGCATAGCCCCAGAAAAATAGCCACTGACTCAATACGGAAATTACAGCGTTTACCTTCATAAGTCTCCAAATCAGAGCAACTATTAACACTGTGGCCTGCACTGGAAGTGTGACTGGAATCAGATGAGACCAAAATAGCCGAAATAGTGTAAACAAAACCAAAATAGCTACCAGCAATGATCAGCAGCGTATCAGAGGTGTAAAACTCTTACTAAACGGCAATTTAATTTGATTCATGATTCACTCATTGATGATTTAATTTCAGAGCGATATGTATTTTTACTATTCAAATCCAGTTTCTAAACCCTGGATTCAAGTCAACAATTGAATTCAGTCCTTTAAGCCGAAAATGTTATATCCATAAAATAAACAGGTGCAATAATGTAAGGCTGTCTTTTTTCTTCTGAAATGTGAAATACAGACAAAATAATTATTTTACATAATTAATTCTAAAAAAAAATGTTGACAAAAATTGTGATTGATAGTATTCTCTTAGATCAACACAATGTCAGATCTTTTTTTAAGAATTGTGAATCAAGGCGTTTCATTCTATTTATTTCTTTTGGCAGAACAATGCAGTTGAATTGACAGAAATGACAACTGATGCATCAATGTAATAAATGAATCGTCACATCGCCATGACACACATACACACACACACACACACACACACACACACATACATGCTCCAGGGTAAGGACCGGTCTCACCTGCCTCTCCTCTGCTAAACGGTTTCAGGATTTTCTTGACTTGTCAGTGAACAACAGAAAACCTCCTCAGGGCTCGGCTGCTATTTAAGGGCCTCATTGGACAAAGATGAGGCGCACTCTGATCAACTCAAAGGAATCAATAACTTTGATAAATGCTGCATCATCATCTGACTGATTGTCACGTATACAATGTGTACTAGTACACATCAGTACACCAAAATACCTGTTATGGAATAACACTGGGTGTGTAAATCATCAGATGAAAACACATGATCCATGATATCATTTGCACTGGTGACCTCAAATGTTTTTCATTACGCAAATCTGTTGAAAGACTTGACAGGCTGTTTAGTTCCAGATAAGTCTAATCACTGGCCGGTCCCTCTTTCTGTTTGTCTCGTCTCTGTCTTTTCATTCTCTTCTTTTGAGGCTCAGACACTTCCCTCTTCTCTTGTGACTCCAGTCGTCTTTCTTCCTCTTCCATAGTCTCATTCATTTTCTTTATGGTGGGAACTGTCAGTGATCCCGTTCAAAGTGTGCCTGTGTGTGTGTGTGTGTGTATCTTTTGTCCTTGTTTGACACAGTGTGCATGCCTGTTTTTTGTTCCCTCATTTCCCCACTAGGAACCGCATGAAAATGTGTAAAAAGCGCAGATGCCTGATGTATTAAAGGGAATCAGTGCAGCTTGATTTGAATTTCTATACAGAAGATGGATAGCATGTCTTGCAAAAATATCTTTCCCGCTGTTTTTCTATCTCTATTGCCAACCTGTGTTGCAATTTGGCGCTCTCTCCCTCTGAGCTCTCTTCTCTCGTACTATCTACTATTAAGACAGGATTATCTCAGCTGAACTCATAAAACCTCGTACATATTAGTCAGTGCCGGGAGCAAGTGTCAGTCCAGTCCAGGGCAACTTAACAAGAAATACATTAAATTTTAATTGATCAACATCCGTATCCCTGGCTTCACGTGGAGGCCCCAAGCCCAAATAGAGGAGGAGCAAACACACCACATCAGAGGCAAAAACACATGTTTAGGACAAGAAATTAATCTGTGGATTTAAATTATTTATAGTAAAATCCAGATCACAGGACTGGAAGCAATCCTCTGTGGCTGCACGTGCACAACACAGTCCCCTGGGATTTGTGATTACTCCAAAGTGGCTGCGTTGGTGGAGACCAAAAAACAATGGAGGTACACTGAATATGAGGACAGACGCTGCTGCATCTCTCAATGTAAACCTGTGTAAATTCACCCTTGTAGACTCATTCTGTACTGCCTTTTTTCTCTCTCTCTCTCTCTCTCTCTTGTGTCTTTGTCAAAACTCAGCCTGTGGTTTTCCTCTTTGTAATGATTTACCTAATCTATTCTTATCTTCTACCATCCACACTCAGTGAACTATACACATTGTGGATTTTTTTTTATTTGGCACTTTGGGGTTTTTCCTGACTTTTATTGTGGCTTCCTACTTATATTTAAGCAATGATCGTAAACTGAGCTAAATCTACCGGCTACCTTGTACATCTCTGCTTTTTATTAACGCCACCCCGTCTTTCTCTTAATGAGCCTTTTAGAATCTCGCAGCCCTCGTCTTAAACACACCCAGGCACACTCGGTCCACAGAGACAGCGGATGCTGAGGAGAGCTGCGAGCGAGACTTTAATTACTTGTGTACCAACGGCCAGCTGATCACACTGTGCTTTCCATAATGAACTAGTTAACGCCACGTCCCTGCTGAGGAACTGTGCCGTGACACACGGTGGTGTTGTGCAATGTCCGCCAAGACAATGATAGACACACGCTTGTTTTTTAGGCCATCCACACAGGCAGTTCCGTCAACATTACTCAGCTACTTCATCATTCATCACCGCTCATTTCGCCTCTTTTATCACTGCTCATAATAATCATAAACTCAAAACCATGGTGTTGGGGATATTATAGATTATAGATTATAGATTATAGATTTGTCCCTCTTCACCCCTGCAGATCCTGGCTGTAAACGCAGTAAATCATATTTATTCAAATCTTTTCAATCATGACCCCCAGAGGAAAAACCATATCGATTCTGGTGACCCAGCGACCTTTCCTCTAGCGCCACCATCAGTCCAAACTCTCAATTGGTTAACGTGGTAACTCCAATAGTTTTTATTTGAGTCTTCGTGACCCCGTGACCTTTCCTCTAGCGCCATTCTATAATCATTAATCATCATTCTGCTCACACTCCAGTATCCTGTAAAAGGAATTTTCCGCTCTTTGAAGCGAACAGTTTCCTCCGAGAGAAAACAACTGGGGCTTAAACCAGAGCTGCTGATGTTGCAACAGGATTTCTCTGTGTTTGACCTCCTGAGAGGGGTTATCCCTCACAGGTGGATTTGAAACGTGACCTAGACCTCATCAAAGGTCAAAGGCCAGTTTAGCTCGAATACGCTTAAATGAATGGACGCATATACACACACAACTCAAACACAGCATATTCTTGAGGTGTGTGTGTGTGTGTGTGTGTCCACAAACACCTGGGAAATGCCTATTACGTTACTTTCTGGAAATTGGGTAGAAAGCTACTCTATATATACACACAAAACTCTCTCTCTCTCTCTCGTTCTCACACACACACACACACACACAGTGGCTGATGGCTATCAGTAGTCTCCATAAGTGGTTTAATGTTTAACCGGTGTACCTTCAGAGAGGGAGCCTTACATCACTTTGACCCCAGTCACTATTATCCCAGCTCTGGTCAGAGTTATAGCCATCTCCCTCCACACTGGTCACCACTCACACAGTTCTTTAAAATTAGTCCAACTACGACTGGCATTTATGCATGTAAGCGCTGTGAGCCGTACATTCATATCCAAGCTGTACTGGAAATTCAGCCTTATCAGCTCGGGTCAAGGAAGCCTTCGCTGTTGCGTCAGCGTGAGTTGTTGGTTTCATCGGGGGCATCAAAGTAACACTGGCACATTTTAGGTTCTGTTACCGATCAGCATTTTATAGACGGGAAATGTTAGGGATGGAAGTTCTGTTTATAGGTTGCTGTGACAGAATACGAGCCTGCATGTTGTAGGTCTGCACATTTGCATTCGCCCCTTTTCTTTGCCAGCTGACCTGTTTCCTATATCATGGCACTATGCAAGCTGAGCCCAGGCTGTAGGTTTTGTTGAAGCTATGGATGTTGTAATGGAAAAAAAGGGCATTAAGTTTAAATTAATCTGTCAAGTGTGAATACATGGTCATACAAGAGTGCAGTGTGACCTACATTGCAGGCTGTATGATGGCTTGTTAAACTGAATAAAGGATCATTCATCATTTTGAATTTGCATAGTGTTTGTAGTATATTTTTATGCTTCCTCTGTGTTCATATTCTTTTGGATTCTAGATTCAAAGTTTTATCATCACATTGTGGACTTAGAGGAAGCATGAAATTTGCCTCTCTTTCTCGACAGCTTGCCTTTCAAAAGTGTAATGGATGTCTCTATGCTCTTTAGAAAGTGCTAATAAGGAAGAGAAGGAGACAGAGAGTGCTGTGTTTAATCCTGCTTGTGTTTTTGCCTGTGTTTATGAAGGTAAAAATGGGATCTGAACTGAGCAGGCCGGTGATGATAAATAGGCTGTCTGAGCAGCGGTGTGAGGGGAGAGGCCATGACATGGTCTGTATGTTTGCACACCAGGTGACATTTATAAGATTAATGAACGGTTGATGATTATAATTTGCCATGCTGCCACGGAGAGCATCATCCGATATATCATTGCAGCATTAAATCCAAGCTAAACCGCTTCACTCACACAGCCTGGAAGATTATTGGTAGTAGGCAAGAGCCAACCCTTCAGTCTGTCCACAATCAGGCTGCCCGTAGATTAGCCAATAAAACCATTTCTAATGCTTCTAATGTCATACATGCAGAATATCAGCTACTCCTCGCAATGCAGATCAAACTGAATCTTTTGCACCTTTATTAAGCTATTAAATACTTAAAAGTACCCTTGCTTGTGCTGCACAGCCGGAGAAGTGCAATATTACTGTGCAATATAACCGCAGGATGTGCAATATAACGGTACAAGTATGATGATGCACTAGTGTTTGGAATTTATTGTTCTGCAGGCTCAGGAGGTGCAATAGAATTGTTTAAGTCCAATGATGCACTTGTGTTGAAAGTGTTTTTGGGGGTATTTAACTTAACATGTGCATTTTACTACTACTTCTACTCCTACTAATACATTTTATTTATGTATCACTTTATGTACCCTATCTTATTTATTCCTATGGTGTATGTTTTTTATGATTACTGGCTGTTCTGACTATTCTGTTTTTAAAGTGTGTAAGTATAACCATACACTGGTTTTGGAATTGTTGAATGTCTTTTACCTTATCTGTGCTACTCTTTCTATTTTTTATTCTTACATTATGTTTTTATGATGACTGAGTCTTTGTTGTTGTGTCTTTACATTGTGCAGTATGTCAGTCCAGGACATCTTTCCAACTGGTACACAACAAAGTTCAGCTTGATCTTGTGATTTGGTTTTTGCGGGAGATGGGAGCACTCTGTTGACAGGTGTAAATAATTATATTCTAGGGTGTAAACACACACACACTCACACTCCAACATGCTGATATGCTCTCTCTCTCTCAGACACACACACAACACACACACACACACACACTTGCCGTACCTATTGCGTCCCCTGATTGACATGTGACATGTGCTGATTAGTTAATCAATGACTACTGATTAGACCTTTGTCTCACAGTAGGTGTCTGTTTTGTATTTATGATGGCATCAACAAGCGCCACAGTATCTAATAGTTAGATCGTGGTGATGGGCCCTCTGCTGTTTCTTGGCTCCACTGACACATTTCATTGTGAAGGTATCTCCATTCCATTTTATTTTTCAGATACATTTTTATTCTAAGTTCTTATATTTTCAAAACTGTATGCAGGTAAACTCATCTAAACTGATATCTAATATTACAAGCAAGACTCTCTACAAAAAACCACAGAGGCAAAAACTGTTTTAGCCTGGTTTGGTGTTTCCTGTCTGCTGTATGCTGTATAATCAGCCACCGAAACAGCAGAAGAGACTCCAGCCTTGGTCATGTGTCTGCATTCTTTGTTCATTCGGCTTAATATAATAAAAACACTTTATTCTCACTCCATGGAAAATAGAGAACGTTGTCTAAGCTGTTGTGATATTCAAGCAGTCAGCTGTAGCGTCTGTTTTGTTATGGCACCATCAGAAAAGGTCAGTGGGCGTATGGTCCGCCACGCCAGACCATAATATTTACCTCAGAAGTTCAATAATAACATCCAGGGCTCGCTCTGTGCTCTATATAGCACTGAATATAAACAGATTTGAACATGGCACAACACTCTTCAGATTATTTGAGGTCAATGGCAATATTTAATTAAGGGGGTATCACATATTTATAAATAGACAACAGAGATTTGTTTTATTTTTTAATTTTACATTTTAGCCAATTATTTGGCATTTGAGATTCAATTCAGTAATTCACAAAATATGAATATGAATTTTCAGCCTTGTTTGCTGACATATTACTGATCTGACTGAGCTTCTGTATAAACAGGTCTATATTTTTGCCTTGAGTCTATGGCTATGTTGTGCTCAGTATCGCATTCCAACACTGAAGTGCATGTTGATGTTTTGACCCCCATCCTCTGTTATGGCCAAAACATATTGCTCATGTCCTCGAATCCTGCTTTGACCTTCCTAAATGTCTCACAGGGCTGTTTTCATGTTCAACAGAGTGAAGTCAGCCAAGCCCCATTTGGACTCATGCGACTCCTGCCTGAAGATGCTGAAGAGAGCCAGCGGTTTGTGAGTCAAGGTTGTTTGAAGCACGATTGTATTTTCCCTTTGCAATTCATTTACAGTGGATTTGTAAAGGATTATGTTTCCATTCCATCCAGCCAGTTTAACGCATTGTGGAGCCAAGAGAACAAGTGCAGAAGAAAATCACTTTGAGCATCGGCTCGGCTGAAATGGAACTTTCTAACCTTTGATCGTACAACAGATGCAGCACTGATGAATGCAGCCTGCTGAGTCAGGAGCCCGGCGGTCCAACCTCACGTGTTCCCTTTTACAGCAGCGCTCCACTTTCCTAAAGGAGCGTGGACCAATCAGCTCACCTTTCTTTTATTTTGACAGTAGGAATTATGAAAATGATACAGGATAGGGGAAACTAAATCCTGGTGGGGCTAGATCCGGCCCACAGGGATGCATTTAGTTTCAGAACCTTGCTCTATCAGTTTCCCCAACCATTCAAATGGTGGCGTGGATCATGTTACCTCACAGGCTGTCCAAACCACCTAAAATTTCATGAATAGTTTGTATGGAAAATTTTATTGTCCGATGCACGTGCACATACCTGTGCGACTGCATGTATATGTGTACATATGCGTGTGTGTGTATGATTAGTATGATTTGTGTTGTTATTTTTGAACACAAGTATTATTTGTCGCTTGAATTGTCACTCAGAATCCATAACATTCCTGAGGCTTCATCAGATAATAGAGAGGGATGAGTGGATAGAGAGAGAGAGAAAGAGGGAGGGAGGAAGAGAGAGAGAGGGTAGGGGGGTGTCCTCCATTCTTTGAGATGGCGAGACTGATGGAAGATAAAATGAGACTAATGTACAACCAGAGCATGAATGAGAGTTCAATTAATTTGAGTCAGATTCACTGCATGAGAAAAAAATCCAGTGGTACAGAAAGGATAAGAGAGGACAAACATGTAAAAAGAGAAAAAAACGCCTGATAGATAGATAGATAGATAGATAGATAGATAGATAGGTAGGTAGGTTGGTAGATAGATAGATAGATAGATAGACTTCCTCTCTTCATCTTTCAGCCCTATCACGTGTTTCTCCAGCAAACGGCACATGTACCACACACATGCTACAGCAGACACACTCAGCCAGTTCAGAAATAAATCCTTGTCTTTTATTGATGGCCAAGGTCACAGAGCCTCTGCAGAAAACAGGACTGAATATGTTGGCATCACTGTTGTATGTGCAACACAGGCAAACTGTGCATAGGAATGTCTTGTTCAGAATATAGCAAAACCCTTTTATATGTATATACAGTCCAAGGGCAGATGATGGGGGAGCCTTGTGTTTGAGGCACATGGTCTAGTGTGGTTCTGTGTGTGTGTGTGTGTGTATGTGTGCATGCGCACGGGATCATGCACATGCCCACACATGTATATAGAAACAGGCCCAGACAGCTAGAAACATCATCAGAGGTCAGAGCTGATCAGTCTATCCCATCCACTCCACCTGCCTGCGCCCTACACAGAGAACATAGTCACACAAGGATATATATATATATATATATATATACATATATATATCAT
>OMLF01016915.1:22742-40499 GCA_900302615.1 Holocentrus rufus | reverse complement strand
ATTTCTGAAATAACGGTGTATTTGTTTAAACATTTATTACGCTCCACCAGCACAAATAGGTCCTAAGATTTCAAGCGATTGAACTGTTGCTAAGCAATAGAATTTCCCGACTGCAAGCTAGTTTGCTACTTTGTGCAGGTCTACACATTAGCGCAGGCTAGCTAGCAGGTCTGAAAACACCTGGAAGTTTGCTCTGGTCCTCCTCTGAGAACGCTGTCGAGGCACGAAGTTTGTTGCAATGTAGATCACGGACGTTAATGTAGGTTTATATAACACTTGTACAGCGCAGTAATACATAAAGTTAAACATCAGAGTGCTGCTATGCTGTATATCAGCACTCCTGGAGGACCTCTTGACCAATCAAATCGCTCAACCTGGTCTAACTATATATATATATATATATATAGATATATATATACACACAGACACACACCACAGTCTGATTAGATAGATCTGTGGTGACCTTGCCATGATGTCCCTGATATAAATCTGGTCAGTACGTCACTGCGTTACCATGGTGAGGAATATTAGCAACTTGAAACCTGGACATGTGAGTTTTGTGTAGTTCCACTAAGGCAGAGTTAGGAGTGCTATATGAATATGTCAGAACTGATGTAAACAAGGCAGACATTTTGCAGTAGCTAGTGTCATGTTAAAGAAATGCTTCACCCAAAATACATATTTTGTATCTTTTCTCACAACAAAATGTTATGAGTGTTGAAAAGTTTTAAACGCATGCCTCATGGAGAACAAAGTTCCTGAAATCGTAATTATTTCTGATTTTAAAAAATTGTATGAAAATGTATATTTCGAATTCTAAAACTCTTCATGTAGCGTAGTCCAAGTCTGGACTCTCCATTCATAGGTTCAGTATGTGAAAATGCTTCCAACGCAGCCAATGAGTAAGACTCCTATGAAAAACAAACAAATTGGTAGCACACTCACCTGTTAAGTTTAATTTTTAATAGGCTACCGACGTTTCAGCATCAAAGCCTTCATCTGGGATTTAACCAGGAATCCTGTCCTGGTCTCCTTGACCAGGTCTTCAGTTTGATAAATGAACCGTCAGTTGTACACAGTGCACAGTTGTGCACTTTCAGGAAATTGCATAAGTTTATAGACAAAAGTACATTGTTTTGCTACATACTGAACATATGAATGGAGAGTCAAGACTGGGATTATGCTGAAAGAAGAGTTTGAGAATTAGAAATGGATGTTTTCATATCCTTTTTGCCGCCATTTTTCGAAGTCTCCACTCAGCTCCATGCTAACAGAAGTGGTTACAGTTTGTGGGACCTTCATCCTCCATGAGACAATATAAACCTTTTTTTGAGACATTCAAGACAACTTGGAGTGAGTAAATACAAATAATATTCATTCTTTTAGTGAAGTATTCCTTTAATATGAAACTGTTTTGGCACAGAATTTTTTTTACCCAGGTTTATGAAGGTCAAACTTCCAAGTTTCATATTAACTTAATGAATTTCTCTGCTAGCACTGTCAAAACCAAACCGCTCTTGCACTCTGTAACCAGAGCCAGAGTTAATGGTTTCCTCGAAGCAAATCATATGCAGGTAATTCAAAGACAAAAGAAGTGAAGTGCCACTCTGGATATATTTTCCACATGGTATGCTTACATATAGTTCTCTACGAACCAACTCTTTACTGTGCAAGTTGTAGCTAACAGCAGATTTAAACAGGACCATTACAGTATATCGGCTTTCACTCGATGCTAACATTAGCTAGCAGAAACAGCTAGCATGATAAACTTTACAAGAAGTGCCACATGAAGTTTACTGTTGGCATATCACTAACATTAAAGATGCCAGCTGTTAATGCAGAGAATTAATAAGAGTTTAACCAAAGTGGTTTGGAGATAAAAGTTAACTGCATGAACTACTTGACCGCTAACAGTTGCTAACATTATGGATGGAAACATTATGATGGTTCAGTTGCTGTAGCCCTTGATTTTGACCTTTGTGGGTAATTTGGTATACAGCTCTGCTCTGCTATTTTATGATTATAGCTAGTCTCCCATTGATTTTAAATGGAGCAGGTCTGGGGTTTGTCTCCTCACAGATTGATCATCAGATTCAAAGAAGAACTGCCCCTTTTGCAATGAATATGAGACTGACTGCAGCCAAGGTCACATTACACATGATAATTGCAGTGGGATGTGAGTGTGTGGTTCATCACTGTTTGAGCTCATCAAACAATAATTCTGAGTCCACAAAAGTCAATATGTTATTAATTTTCACAGAAGCTTGAGACCTTGCCCGTTAATGACTTTCCAGAGTTTTTTCCTTCTAGCTGTGTGAGAGGCTTTGTTCATGTAAACATACAGTATATTGATGGAACTGACAAACATGGTATGTGCAGACTCTCTTTCCCATAGGAGACGTGTCCTCGGGGATCTGTGTCTGGTAATGTATCTCAGTAGCTGCTGAGTGGTTTGCATTTGTTGCATTAGAGGTTACAGACACACTCCCTCAGGGCCATCAGATGTTTTACCACCCTCATGATGGGGTCAAAGAGGACATGAGGTCATTGGAGTTTGCAGCCCTGCTGAACTGCGAGGGCCACAGTGCATGAATATATACACTTTGTCACTCTTAGCACAGAACCAGACTCTGGCTCTTTGAGAGATTGTATCAAAATAATTGAGGAATTTGACATGCTAACCTTGAGGGACACATCTGAAATCCTCCCGCTTCCTCCACTAAATACCAGCCAAGACAATGACAAAATAATACAAATACAAATAATTCTACAGGAAGATATAACAAGAGATTATTGTTAAATGTTTGAGAAAAAAGGATAATGCCAAATTTAACAGCGCACAAGACAGTTAACATACAGCAGACTTTAAGTGATTGTGGCATTTTATATCATTGTCTATTCACACAAATGACAGTTTTTTTTTCTTGCAGAGTCTGTTTTCTTTTTAAACATGCATAATCAGCGTTCTGTTCCGTCTGTTATGTAAGAGACACATACTCTAAACATCCATGAGTCAGCTTCCTCATGGCTATGGGAAGTAAAACTTCTTTTCGACTGTCTGTAATAATACAAGAGATACTAGTGATATAAGTGCAATTGATGCGTCAGTACCAGGAAATAAGAACAGAGATATGTAATGCATATGTATTGCATTTTGAATATCAAATGCTTTTTGTGTGGGGAGGAGCAGCATAAAAAAATTTACTGCTGAATTTTTGCAGTTAGCGGTTTCATTAATGTGTACAGTAATGTGGCTTTCCCAGGCTTTTGGAAAGGATTAGGTATTAAATGACTCTGGGATGGGGTTTTCTCGGAAAATTGGCTTACAACGGGAGAAAAACATGCTATTTATACACATTTTGAAGACACAAGCCCTAACAGAAAAACAAGACAGCATGGGAACTCAGTCAGAGGACGCATTCAAACAAATAGCCTAATTCAAAATACCGATAAACAAATTGTAATGTAAATTGTACAATTTCCTTCAGGTGGTTGGAAGAACGTGATGCAAGACTTTAATATGAAGAAAACATCTTGCTGTTGTGGCAGCAAGCAGAGGATAGTGTTTTGAGAAAGATGTCTGTATGGGAAGAGATAAAATCTCCTTTCTCATAATACTCTGGCACAAACATCCAAATAGTGATTTAACACTTTCTTGGCTATTCCACCTGGCATTGTGGGACAGTCTGAGTGTGTGTTTTGTATCTGCTTTGCATGTACGCCTGTGTGGATTTAAAGGGGAGTGCCACATAGATGATGTCACTGTGCATGTACATTTTGCGTATGTGTGTGCGTCTGATTTGTGTTTTGTGACTTACGTGTGTGTGGGGGCGTTTGCATGCCTGTGCGTGCTTTTAAAAGTGGAGGGAGACATTGAGAGTGAAAAGGACTGACAGAAGGAGACAGAAAATGGATAGCGGAAGACAGACACTGTGTATTTATTTAGTTTTATTGCATAATACACTTATCTCCAGTACACATGTCCTCCCATCCCTCCTCTCTCAATTTTCCAGGCTGTTACCCTGCTCTCCTCAACTTAAATCCCCTCTCTCTTTCCACCATGCATCCATCCCTCTCTAATTCCATTATTTACACTCCATCCCTTCATCCTCCGTCAGCCCATCTCTGCTAGACGTCCCTCTGTTCTCTTGTCCCCAGATTTCTAGACACCCTCTCTCTCCCTCTGTCTCTCTCTCACACACAGAAGGAAGCGAGGTGTACGTGGTAGGGAGGGGAGAGAACAAAAAGGCGTGAGAACACAAATGATGGTGAGAGGAACAGAAAGAAGGGAACAGAGAAGAAGGAGGGGCAGATGGGCGGAGAAGGCGTGAATGGTGTAGATTAACCTAGGGACAGATCATACAGAGTTCAGAGGAGCGTGCAACTCCTCTCATCGCCTCTCCTCCAGTCTGACTGTACACTGTGTACTCTAGACAGATTGGCAGGCAGACAGCAGCCAGTTACGGCACTTTTGTTGGCATCTGCGGCAGTGTAGTGGAGGTGGGGGAAGGGTAATCATTGGCCAGATAGGAGCAGTCATCTCACTGACCCAGATTCCTCCACAGAGGGACATACATTTTACAGTAATACGTAACATGTACAGTATCCTCCCAGCTGCTTGCGCATCCATTTCCCCAGTGGGATGTAATAATGGATTTGCGTGGGATGTTTTATTGTCCCCAAAACGTTCTTTTGACTGAGCACCCTGAGCACCTGAACTCCCTCGGTGCTAAAATTAACTTCTGTGTGTATGCATTGCTGCTGTTGTGTAAAAGCTTCCAATTTTGGTGATTCTCATGTTTTTAAATTGAACTGATTCTTTTTTCTCAGTCCCTTATTGACCCGTAAAACCTTTGCGGCAACACCTTACGTTATGTAAAAAAACATAGGTGGGTGTCGATGTGGAAATCTGTTCCTGAAAGGTTTTTGAGCCATAGAGATTTTCATCAGACAGCAGCAATCTTTGTTAATAACAGATGATTAACGATGCACACAAACTTGTTGAGGCTAATCTAAGCTCAATATATTATAAAAAAAAAAAAAGGAAGTTAAATCACTAACATCCAAGCTGAGCCTCTTTAATCAGTCTTTATATAACATCATTTCATAGCATGGGAGGGAAAACTGAGGAGATGAGAATAGTAGTTTGACAGTTTATTCACTCCAGAGTTTTATAGCGTCACGTGTTCACGAGTGTGATAATATATGATGACTATACCATTGCTGTTTGCCAGAGGTTACATAATCAGTGAACAAACCAGTAATAATTGTAGTGCGGACACTTTAAGACAACGTAAAAACTATGAATAATCAGCCAAGAAACTAACTAAATCTTCAAGGTTGGGTCAATGATACCTGGGAAACAAAGGCCTCTATTCATCCTATCTGTTACTCCTCAGTTACAGTGAACAAGATGCACTGTGTTGTTTGCAACTATGTCACAGTAACACATGACGACACATTGGTGATACACAGAAAAGGCTTTATAATCTATAAAAAAAGACAAGGCACATTTATTTATATAACAGATTTCATACAACAAGGCAATTCAAAGCTCAGTTCAGAGAGAATAAAGCAGAAAATGCATTAAAGGGGAAGAACAAAAGAATAAAAACAACATAAGGTGTCACTTTAAGTGTCGGATTCATCTGACACAACTTAAGGCATCAGAAGTGCATGCATTGGTTTACGACATAGTGGTTAAACAGCATTATAATAGTAGGTGGAAGTCGATGTTGTGTCTTACCATATTTCCATCTCCTCAACAACAGAGACGGGTTTCACTTCCACAATTACAATAGAGACGTGAGGCCATGTGAACACACTATCTTAGTTTGTTGGTGTGAGCATTATCACATAGAGACTAGCACTAGAACTGAGATCAAGTTACACGTGTGGTTGTTGATGGGGATCAAATTGTTCTGTCAGGGGCACCTTGCTCAAAAAAGACAATGGTCACAAAAAACCCTGTCACATGTAAACTGGATTATCACAGGAGGTGTCATTTTGTAGAATCATATCAATGGCTCAATCACACTATTGTCTAATTTGGACTATTAACAATAGTCGCATTATTGTGCGCATGCAAATGTGGCCAGTGACAGCAGCACTGAATAGAGACAAATAGGTGCATTATTCAAATGTGAAAGGCCATCAAAGGTTATTGTAGGACACAGGCCTCACACTAAGCTATGATCTAGGTCTCTCTTTTTCTTTATGCTTTTCTCTCTTTCTCTTATTCTCTCTTTATTGCACACACCCCCTCTCTCACTTGCTGACACACACACACACACGCACATGCGTGCAGACGCACACACACGCACACTTTTCTGGTAAAGTCTGTTCCTAGTCTGCGACAAACAAAGCACGGATGAGCGCTTATTTATGCGATCGGCATTAACGGGGCCTGTGGAGAGGAGGAATGTGCCGACCAAAAAGCACAAGAGGAGAGAGAAAAAAGACAGAGAGAGAGGGGGGGGCGAGAGAGAAGAGTGAGGGACGGTTACATGAAGCGGCCTGGCAGCAGTCTGGTCCCATCTGACAGAGAAAGAGAGAGCACCTTCTCCTTTCTTCATCTGTCTTTCCATTATTACCTGACCACACAAGATAGCAGTCTGTTTTAAGTTTTCAGAAGACAGATATTACTCACTGTCTAAAATCAGACCGCTTTGTACATTTGTGGTTAGAGACTCTGCAGGCCATGTATTCTCAGTGTTGTGCACTCCCGCTGAATAAAAATCTTCTCATTATTTTCTGTCAGCTGTTTTCACCCGCCAGTTTCCTCCTTGATCCTCTCTCCAATTCTCTCTCTCTTATTCTTTCATTTATTCCTGATAATTCACAAACAAGCACCTCATAAAGACACAAAGAAACGCCACACTCATCATTCCGTCACTCCTTTGCGCTCCTCGTGTCTGTGTGTGTGTGTGTGAGAGAGAGAGAGCGAGAGACAGAGAAGAGCTGACGATTGTTTATGTTTCGAAATGCTGGTGTCGCTGCGGTTTCACGCATACTGTGGTGTGCGCTGTTTGTTTATGTGAGCGAGAGACCCAGAGAAAGAGTGGGTGAGAGGGAGAAAAACAAAATGGAGAGAGAGGGAGAGAGAGAGAGAGAGAGAGAGAGGAGGTTACAAAGGGTCTGTTGATGTATCTGGGTGTGTATGACTGCTCCGCTGGCCAGATGAGTTGTGTGGACCACAAAAGGGGGGCTTTACCAGCATGAGAAGCAGCCTAAACCCTGGGATTAGGCCTGTTGAGTAACAGAGCGCCAAACCCCTGGACAGGCGTTCCGGTTGGCCTGCTAAAGGGGATGCACCCTTGTGTCATGTGTGTCTTGTTTTGGGAGACAGAGGGGCTGGTGTTTGTGTGTTATTGTCACGCCTGTCTCGTGAGCCTGTACTCATCAGCCCGTAAATTGCATTTTGCCTTAGTGGCAGCTATAAAACTACAACGCAGACAGACGCACACACACACACACACACACACAGAGAGAGAGAGAGAGAGAAAGAACGCTTGTAAACGCATATGGTTTAATTGGCTTGTATAAATGGTGCCTGCGGATGCGTGGAGTCACAAACAGGCTGAAACACATGAATATACTCACTTTTCTTCCTGAAAGCTTACAGTTATTTCCCTGGGTGTTTTTGAATGCCCCGGGTGTTTTTGACTGAGAGACTGTGAGAAAGGAACAGAAGGGTAATAAAAGAGGAAGATGGGTTTGGGTATGGGCTGGTGAATGACTGAAAAACAGCATAGTAGAAGCAACTTGAACAGTAGTGGTGAGAAATCGGGCACTGTGGCCTGACTTTCTTTTTTTTCCCTTCCTGTTACCTCAGCTGTACCTCCCTGTGCTTCCCCCTCTGAGCTTTTTGAGCGGCTCTTGGCCACAGTGGCTCAGGACTCTTATTTGTTCACCGCAAATGTAACAGAAGTGCATCATATATTACATCCATTTCAGCACCGGTTAGCGTGCATGCCCTTTAAAATGAATAAAGCCCTTGCACGCACTCCCCTCTCCTGAGATCTCCTTGTCCCCATGTCCCTCTTTTATTTCTGTGCAGTATGTTTATCTTGTAAACACAGAGCGATTGCTTTGTATAGTTAAACACTTTATCTAAGAAAGGAGTGCAAAAAAGTCATTTTTGTGGTGCTTGGTGGTCAAAAGATTGGCGCATTTATCTGGAAAATGGCCCTTGTAGTGTGACCGAAGGGGCTCGAATCTGGCTGATGTGCTGCTACATCGCTGTAACTTTCCACTTCTCTGCCTGAAAACTAATGAAATCCTGAGGGAAGGTGAACTGCCTACTCTTCTTTAGAAAAAGGCAGCTCTCCTTCCCTCCCGTTCCCCTCGGCTGCTTATTTTTGTCACAGCGGAGAAAGGTTGTTTTCGTCTGGAGTGCAATAAGTTGGGTTGAATGAACTAGCTTGCTAATCTGTCCATTTACCTGCACACGAGTTCAAATCTGTGTAATATTTCAGTGTTAGTCACTTTAGAAGTCTGCACTCAGCATCTATTTTGAATTAATGCTGCATGACTTTCCAAACAGTTCCTCTTCAGGGTGGAGCAGCAATGCAGCGACAGCACAGTTTGAAAAAATCGGGGCTACAGTGGATAAATCTGCATGTTGATGCATCTCTGTCCTTTTTTCCCCTCTTCAGCTTCACTACATGGTCTGAAAACCAGCGGCATAGCGGAGCTGCTTTTCCTGTAGAGGTTGCGTCTTGAATGTGCCTTGAGGTTAGTTGTGCAATGGAAAGGGAGGTTATGTAACTCTGAAGCTGAGTCCATGTGGTGGTTTGGTTTGGACAGGTTTGGTGTGTCTTTGGGCCAGCTGTCTCGGGCCCGGGTGCCCATGCCAAGCCACCGAACCTAGCCAGAAACTAACACAAATAAACTGCCTGCCAAAACCAGTCCAGTAATGTTCCGGTTTTCACTCGACGGTTCCACGGGAAGTCAAGAAGGGACGTGAAGTGGTGTTTTCCACCAGCAGCTGCGTAAACAGGCATAGGAAGAGAAGGATTCTATTTAAAGCACCTTGACTTAGACCTGGTCCATTACTGTATTTAAGTGTTTGAGAGGAAATTAGCAGAGGTACAATCCTAAGGGGAAAATTCAGCCTGAAACGGCATTTGCATGTTACTCTTATCAGCTGGACAGTGTGATACATGAACAACTCTGTCCTTAAGCTAGAAACTGGGCATATAAGGCTGTGATGTCACCAGGAGACAAAATCTGGAGCTTAAATACTGACAGTGAGTCAGGGTTGGACAATGAGCAAATAGTGACAGTAACTCTGACTCTACTGAGATGTTTTTTTCTTCCATACCTGTTAGACAACAATGATTTATTAAAAGAAAACTCAGAAGTAAATACTTTAAGGGAACTGCATTTGACAAGAAGTAGACATATATTGTGAAAAAGGCAATGAGTGGGATGCATTATTCTTCACATGGCTGATTGACTGTTTGATTTGGTATTCTAGCCACACAGGATAACTTACATGACTAATAAATGTGCTCTCATCTCATTAATAATATACTCTGATATAGAGGTAAAAATTCTAGAAGCTTTTTCGATATGCGTGTTGGAAAATTCTTGGACTGGGCAAGTTTGCCAGCTGCTACCCGACCTCAACAACATTCTGAATGAAAATCTCGGGGTTTTCTCTTAACTTTGAATACATGTTTCAGGTCCAGTGTACGGCTGCATATTGAATGTAGCATTAACCTGGAAAGCGAGCCCAGAAGCTGTGTGCTTCACAAGGGCAGACTGGCCCACCTCCTTCTCGCTGCATTTCAAGTACATCCAGTATCCGCCTCATTACCAGTGAAACAAAGGTGAGAGTGGGATCACTATATACATGCCTACTTCCTCAGAATTGTTTTGAAATGAGTCAGTGATGTCTTGACAGCTTGTTCAGATAGGAAGGAATTTGAATGTGGGTGAGTCAAATAAAGGACTGATGTGAAATTAACGTGTGTGTCTATGTGAGCATGTGTGTACGTGTGTGAGCCATCCTCCACTGTTTCTCTGTGTGAGCTTGTCGGAACAGGATATCCCCGACTCCTATTATTTCAGCTTGGATAAGACGTGATTTATTTATTCAAGTTGAGAAATGTGTTGTGTAATCATGGCGTGCATGACTAGATTCGCTGTGGTACGTTTTTGCAAAGCTTTATTGTCCCCATTTGTTTGCCATGCAAACGCTCATCTGCAGGTACACTCCTCTTACCTCATTTGAGTGCATCTTGGTCAATGAGGCTTGGATGCTTATTTGAATTTTTTATCATGAGTTTCCACTCACGTCATGATAAATTGTATTTGAAAGTGACCATTTCACACATCTACCACAGATCTAAACTGGATCTGTCTCACAAAAGTCATGTATTTAAATGTAGAATGTAGCCTGGATTTTTAGGCCATTCTCTACAAATAATTACTATATTTTCAGTTACTTTAAGTATTAAAAATATACTCTAACATAAAAAGTATACTATATCTGGGGCACTGTTGGTGCTCTTCTAAGTATACTTTTTCTCACGCTTTGGGATTGAACTGCACCAGTTTCTAGTTTATGTAAGTATACTTGAAAATATATTTAAAGTCATCTTGAAGTACATTATCAGTATATCTGATGGGACTGATATAGTCCATTTAAGTTTATATCTATATACTCTTAGTGTACTGGGTGTTGACTTAAATACTAAAAGGGCATGTCTGGGTAAGCTGCAAGTACACATTCATTTTCTTTACAACTTGTGCTGTGGGTTAAGACCAGCTATTTCAGCATGCTAGAGGGTGGGGAAATTATGCAAACTCCACACACAGAAGGTTGAAATTCAGCCTAGGACAAACCTTGTTGTTCTAAGGCGACAGTGTTGACCACTAAGCCACCACCACCCCTTTGTTTATTGAAGTTAGGATACTTTAATTATGCTTAAAATACTACTTTTATAATGCGCTGAAATCCCCACAAGTTCCTGTGCTTTAAGTATACTTCCAGTATCACTGAAAGTGCAAATGCAAGCTAAGATATACTATTCTCAAGTACATTTTTTGAGTACAACAAAATTAAAAGTTTAAATTTGTAGTTTAAAATAAGTTTACTGAAAATGCACTGAAATAAACATATGCTTTAATTTTCATGGATCCATCTATTCACTTTTCCTTGTCTTTGTTTTTTTCACCAGTCATCTTGTAAATTTGGTCTTTTCAGGGTCTGTTAGTCTCTCTGCATTAATCCATCCTGATTAGGCCTGATTTTACTAATCCACTGTGCACTCAAACCAAAGACCAGCAAAGACCAGCAGTGCGAGGTATGAGTGGTGGACTAGCTCCCTCTTGTGCCTACATGCAAATTGCTTGTAATTTATAATAGTTCTATAATAGTAAAGGATGTGTACAAAGGAGTTGACTATCGTGACTAAGGCTACAGGACAAGTGATGCACCTTTTTGACAACAATGGCCAGTTTATAGGAACATTAAGTTATGTAATTTATCTTAACACCTCATGCAATTCACCAACATACTGTATTCTGACACCCATAGAGAAATGAATTGCATGATCTTTTACAAAGTTTATCAGGATTTTGAGTGAGCTTCTTAGCTTGGCATTGCAATCAGCTCAAAATCAAAAACCTGAAATCACTGACCAGAGGATCATTCCTTACAAGCCAGTTACTTTTTCCATTTTCAATTTTTCCTATTCACATATTTTTACATTCCACTATCCTCACAAATTAGTGGTATATGAAATTTTTTTTCTCATGTTCAGCAATATTTAATATCAGTGGCTCACCTGGTGGTATCACAGTGGGTTCGACCTGGGCCCTTTGCTGCATATCATCCCTTCTCATTCTCCCACATCTCTCCTGTCTGTCTCTACTGTGATTGTCCAATAAAGCAGAAATACCAAAAAAAAAAAAAATACATATCAGAGTTAAAATATACAGTGTAACTGAAAATCATTTGTATTCTTTTAAAACCCCAAAACTTTTTGTTATAGTGTGGAATGAAATTAGAATGAATGAAACTAGAGGGCGCTCAGTAGATCACTTAGCTCCATCAGAGCTATGCAGTTATCAAAGTATACCAGTTCCACATGTCGGATTTGTAATGTGGCAAAAACATAGTCCTATACAACCTCATTGCTGCTTATTGTGACTTAAATTGTATAGTTTCTTCTTATTCGGTTTTGAACATTTTGTAAATATATCTTAATTGTTCCATTGTTCTCCTATCCTTGTCTAGACCTCATCATCAGACATAATGTTGACCACAACAAACCTTTGCCCAAATTCCAGATCCAATACATTTTCTCTATGGGGAAAACACATGGGGTTTTCACATAATTATCCCTGTGACAGTCTGTAATTTAAGATGGTGTTTAAAACTTGTTTTAAACACCATCTTGTTTTTATCTGCACAGGTTTCTCCCTTAAATGGAACTGGATCCACGGAATTCTGCAGCCACTTTCCAACAGAAATGATAAATTTGCAAATACAAAGCTAAAATGCAGTGCACATGAAATACATAGCTGGCTATTCTGTTGACTGACCTTGGCTGATACATTTGCCTGCACTTTGTATTCCATATACGTTGTGTTGATTTACACCAAATAGCTCCCAATACAACTCAGAAACATTCCACGCTGCTGGGCTGACTCTATCCAAGGGTGCTCAATAAAATAGCTGCACTGAGGGACACCCAAAAAATTTAGCTTGCAATGTGTGGAGGAAATAACGTAAAATAAACACATGAAATACAACAGAGTGTTTAAACTATCCCAAATGCATATTTGCTTTGACAAGATATCTTGAGCCAGTTAAACTCAAACAAAACAAGAACAACGATTTCCCAGCCAGAATGTCAGGGCGCTCAGAAAGCCTGTTAAAGCCTGTAAGGCAAAGCCATGATGTGGAATAATCACATTAATTTCTCAGTATTAGAGAGATGACTTAAATGGGTTAAGGGCTCAGTCGTGCCATTTTACTTTTTATAGGATATTACATACATAATTTAAATATACAGCTGAGGGTGAATTAATTCTTAATTAGGTCAAATAAGATAGCTGGAATGGTGCCAGTGCCATCCCTAAAACTGGTCAGGATGTTGGAGTGTGTGTTCCTCTCTACACAGTCTCCCTCTCACAACTTTCAGTGCGATCTCTCCCATGAAAATCCTCTCCACTCCGCTGGCTTTAGCGGCTTTGCAGTGTAGAATGTTAAAACTAGGGTCAAGACTAGATTTTAGATTATTGAACAGTCACCAGGAAATGATACTTGAGCTCAAAAGTTGTGAAGGCTGAACAGATTTGGATAACTGCAGGAGAGCTGAAACCATCAGTGGAGTTATATATAGGGTAACACTCATTAAAATGTACAAACGTGTAAATGCTTAAATCAAAGGCTGTATTCCAAAATATTGTACCAGACTCACTTTTAGAGACTTGCATTTATACAATAATTCTGTAAAAATTAACTATTCTTTACCACTTTTTAATATTTAATTTTAATGGTTATTGCTTTGCTTGAATTGTTTTTCATTGTTTTTTTGTTTGTTTGTTTGTTTGTTTGTTTGTTTTTTACTTCTTTGTAAACCATTCTGTAACTGTTGATTTGAAAAGTACTACACCAATAAAGATGATTAGTGTTGTGGTTGTTGCTTATAAATGATACCTCCAGGTACTGAGTACATTCTATTGACATAGTTTATTCTTTATGCTGTCTTTGTTATACTGTACTACACTGTTGAGAGGAACCAGCAAAATAAGCCTTTTATTGTCCAGTACTTCTATTTCCATAAATAAACTTGAAATTTAAACTCACTGCAGATCTCAAACCAAGGCTATTAACAAGACTGATTTAGACATGTTTCCCAGTAGCGCAGGAACTCTTAAATGTGTTCAGCCCAGGAGGAGACTTCAACTGCAAGTATCATGTGGGCTCTCACAGAAAAGGTGCCAATAAGATTATATACTGTATGTAGATAAATGTAAAATCAAATTACAACCCCTAGATGGCAACATAGAGTCGGGTGGAAGAAACTGTAGAGCTGCGTTGGTTGTTCTAGCTTTATGCCATAAAACTTTTAGAGTATTTCTTCCTTCAAGTATGTATATGCTATAAAGTTCACAATGGACATTTTCATTCCAACTTACCTTCTAGTAATATACTGTATCTAAAATCTGTTCTCAACAATACTTTTAGAGTTGCTGCATATTGGCTACTAAAAAGTGAATGTATGAACTTTGCGTTTTTTTGATGTTGGGTATTTGATAACCTATATCAGTGCCCTATGCTGCAGAGAATTATTGACTTAGTACGTCATTGTCTACTTCCATATAGGCTAAATTCGGGTCTGTAAGGACGGGGTCCCTCGAAGTCCCCCAAAATATCTCGTCCAATCAGAGTCCTGCTATTCTGCATGGAGTCAGTCGTTTGTTCTCAGAGCCTCTCTGCCCAGCTGAGAGGTGGTCTCTGTATCCCAGCGCTCAACAAGAGCCCCTGACTCGGCAGATCCTTCAAACAAGAGACCGAATTTCAACTGAAAGGACTTCAGAGAGAGAGAGAAAGAGAGAGGTGAGAGGCTTCAACTCCTGCGCGCAGCAACTGCAGAAGAAAACTTGGAGGTGCACGAAGCAGCACCAGCGCCAACGGGGGATTCTTTCTTTTTGGCCCCTTTTTGCTGATGTTGTGCGCAAATTTAATCACATTTGAGTCAATTTTTTGAGATCCCAATGTCTCTGCCCGTGTCTGGAGATTCACCCTGAGGTTCCGATTGGCCAGAGAGAACAGACACCCAAGAACTTTGTTTGAGAAGACAGTTGGATCTGAAATGGGTACCAGATTCGTGTGGCTGTCCCTTCTACTGTCAGTGGCGATTTGCGTCGGTCAAGACACAGAGACCACAAAGGAGGAAATCCCGGAGGGCGCATCCACACTGGCATTCGTTTTTGATGTGACCGGCTCCATGTACGACGACCTGGTCCAGGTCATCGAGGGTGCGTCCAAGATTTTGGAAACATCCCTGAACAGACCGAAGAAAACCCTGTATAACTTCGCCCTGGTCCCTTTTCACGACCCAGGTAATGCAATTAACATATAACTGATATTCAATCATATTGACAAGATTCTGCATCACAATGAATGAACAGTCTTGTGCTCAACAGAATGAGCACATGGGAGAAGTTTGAAGGCTTTCTAACAGAAAGAAGGGGTGAAGGTTAGAGTTAGGATTACCAATGGGCTTTCTCCTAGAAAGCCTTGGAGCTTTTTGTTTTAAAGCCTTCAAGGCAAACCTCTCCCATGCGCACAGGTCACTTTTACTGACTTCCTCATTGCGCATATATTTTGCTTCTCTGCAAAATTTCCACATTGTACCCTCTTAGCCTACAGGTTTGTGTGAACACAGTTAACTCTTTGCTCAGGAAACAAAAGCAAACAGAAACGTGAGAAATCTAATAGTTTGCTCACACGCCGCCTTTTGAATGCCTAATGCTCCTCACACCTCCAGAGCAGGGATTCTGGGGGATATTGTCTCTGCGCACAGATGTTCAGCCTGGCGGTCACTATCATTAGCATTCCGCTTGGGTTAGTGTGTGACTTGGGGTTTGCAATGCGGCTTGATGATTATCATCACACCCGTGGGTGCTCTTTCATTCGCAGCAACTAACCTAGACAATATATCATTGAGCTATTTTACAATAACCTTGGCCTATAGGTTAAAGGTGCACCTAGTCGACGGACCATATTCCTAAGATTTTCTCTCATCTTTGTGTTCGGTGGCCTACGTCTGACCAAACAATATTGTCTGCTGTCACAGTAACCCAGCTCCACCTGTCCATATAAATGAAGTCAATACATAACTTTTTAAAGCTTTAGTGTCAGATTACAGTAGATACAGGGACTCTGTTAGGTTTGATTTGAGATGCGTGTCCAAGCGCGTCTGTAATTACGATGCGCTGATAAGGAGGAGAGCTCACTCACCTACTCGGCAAAACGTCAACAAATGATGCTGTCATAGCATGGGGGGTTTGTGTGCTGGTGTGGAGGTGAGAAGTGGAAGGTATCTGCCGGCGGAAACGCTCCATCAACAACAACAAGGGTGCGCGCAGCGGAGCGCGCGGAGTGTGTGTGCCGCAGTACCCGGTGCGCTCTCCAAAAACGCACCATGGCAGTGACTATAGGAGATAGGGTGAGAGAGGAATCGGAGACTACAGAGGCCCAGAACTCTATTGTCATGATAGGCAACACCGACCCGTCTACCTTCCCCGCCCCCTACAAAAAACAAAACAAAACAAAACAACAAAAAAGTAATATTATATGGACTTTAAGTGTTTCTGCAGTAAGCTACTCAATGTTGACCTTTCTGTGTTTATTGTATTATTGTCTCCAGTGATATCACAGTTATATTCTTTGAATATTCCTAGTCATTCACTGACATTTGTGAAGCAAGCTACTAAAATGCATTTTAAGATCCTTGTGGTTCCTTTGACTAGGACAGTCACATTACCATACATAGCGTCTGGGTCCAGTGATGACAACTTTATTTTATGCATTTAAAGTTTTGTCAGTTTAACCTGAATTTGACTGTTCTAACCTTTGCAACAGCAGAAACTCAGCAGAGACCAACTGGGCTGCTGAAGCAAGAGATCTGAATATAGGGAACAGAGAGAGAGAGAGAGAGAGAGAGAGAGAGAGAGAGGTGATCTGTGCTGGGGAGAGAGATCCTTATTCCAGATGTTTGCTCTCCTCTGCGAAATTTCAGCATGTCACAAATTCTTAAGAGGCACAATTCCTCAATCATAGATTCATGCCTCCAGCTCTGTGCCTAGAATAATAAATATATTTGAGAAAAAAGGAACACTCTGTATACACAAGTATAACAAATGACAAATCTATTATTGTGTGCCTCCGAAGAGAAAGCAAACCCCAAGTGATTAGCATATGATAAAAGAGCTGTGATTTGCAATATCTGGGCTAAAGTTACAGGCGGTAATGTGATTGTAACCAACCGTTACCTAACTTGAAGGCTCAATTCTTAGCAAAGTTAACCCCCACTTGATATAATTAGTATGACTGGAATTTCCTCTTTTCGTAGACTGAGACTGAAACAGTTTGGCGCAAAACTTCCGCTTTGTCTTTTCCTCACAAAATCCGTATCTGTGTGCTTGTCCCTCACCAAGTGACGTTGCCTGCTCCAGTGACTAGCTCCTTTAAATGTTTACGAGGATGTCAGAATGTGTTCTCCAAAAACCCCCAGGGGATAGAGGAATGATTAGCACAGCACACTGCAAGCACTGGGCAGCTGAACACTTCCCCAAATGTTGCTCCGTCCCTGTCTCTTTTTTCTCTTTCTCCTTCCCTGCCTCTCCCTGACAATGCTCCAGACCCTTGAGGAGATTCAGCTTTGTTTTTCTAAGGGCTTTTATTCAGAGCTCATTCCAGTTTGATATGGATCCATTTTCGCTGCTTTCCATCCGACCCAGAGCGATAACGCCGGGCCTCCTGTTTGATTTGGCAGCCTTTGAATCGGAGGCCGGAGCCACCCCGCTATTTACACTGCAATCTGACACAGTAAACACAGTAATGTGCGCGTGTGCATGCGTGTGTGTGTGTCTGATAGCCTGTACTTGCCTGTGTGTGTGTGTGTGATGTGAGAGTGTCAGGAGGATGCCTGGATATTGGGGTCAGGCTTGTGTGGGAAGAGCACTCAGGAAGCCCCCCCCCTCCACCTCTCCCCCCCCCCCCCCCCC
>OMLF01016915.1:0-22722 GCA_900302615.1 Holocentrus rufus | reverse complement strand
CCCCCGCCTCTCCATCCTGCAGAGACAGAAAGAAAGAAAGCAAGAGGGTACTTCACAAGTCATTTTACTGAGGCACAGGGGTTGTATGTTTAGTGCTTGAATCTGAGCTCACTGCACCGGGACACTGATACTGTTACAGAAACACTGAATCAGGGTTTCCCTGGTACAATCAAGTTTTAGAAAGTGGTTACGTTTCAAAATGACATTCACTTAAAGGGAGGATTGACTCTAAAATATCCACCTATGTTGACATATGGACAGCTCAAAAAATAGTTGAGTGCATGAATTTCTCTCTACAATTGTTATAATCCGGGAAATGTTCGACTCAAGTTGCAGTTATAAGCACATGAAAACACATTCGCATAATCAAATGCTGCAAAAATCTTGTATTCTTATCTGAAGCAAACCAATTGTAATGCAGGAAGACTTTCTTGACTCATGGCACATTTATTTGACAATTTACAGCCAAATAAACTTTATTTCAGAGCTCCTTCCATTCCCAAAACCAGGAAATGTGGCCTATATCCCAGGAATAATGTCATCCTCCGTTTACTGTTCAGTGTCAATGGATTAACTCCAGAATGTGTGAAGAATGTGCTCTTGTGTGTAGGGAGCGTAGCTGACATGGAGCGGACCGGGGTGGGGTTAGGGTGCTTGGGCCCCCAAATTAGTTCCCAGTGTCCATTGAGGTTCTACCTTGCTCTCTTCTCAGTTTACTCTGCTGACGTCCTTACACGCACATGCTTTTCCTCATAAACAACACCTTGCTGTGAGAGGGCATGTGTGTGTGTTGTACGTGCTTGTGTGTGTGTTTTATTGGTTGAGGTTGAGATGGGTCAGAGCACAGTGCCTTTGGTCAGTGGGGGAGCCAGCATGCCCTCCACGCACACACATACAATCACACATACAATCACAGTTATAACTTGTAAGCATCTGTTTGCAAACGAAATAGAAAGAGACTGAACAATAGACAGAGCGACCGATTGGCTGGCTGGCTGACACGCTCACGTCAACGGAGTTGGACTGAAGGCTTTGACATTCTCAAAATGAAAGCAGAAACTTCATGGAGTTGAGCTGCTGCTTTATTGGTATCTAGTGCTTGTTTCAGCCATGTGCTCTGAAGATTGGTTCTGCTATGTTGAAGGCGAGCCTTGTTACCCCTTTCTTGCCAGTCATCTGTAGTCAGAGGGAGATGGACCAAAGCCCTGGGTGTGGAGTGACGAGAGGAGATGACGGGATAGTTTCTAACTCCCCCGCATGATCAAAGACGTTCATCTGCAAGTTCCTTTTGTTAGCGTGCAGCATTCTTTTTCACCCTCCCCTTTTCCCTTTGTTTTCCTCTACTTTTTAGACCAGCTTTTTTCTTTCCTTTTTTTTTTTTTTTTTTTTGGCTGAACCACCCCACCCGTGCGAGATTACAAGGGGCCTGCGTTTAGCTGGACAGAGTCAATAATGATGCTATTAGGCAGGAATTCCAAAAGAGAGGGGTGGAGGCTTTGGAGGATCAGAGGAAGAGTGATGAGCGTGGCGGACAACAATGCATCCCCGCGTGTTTCATCTTCCTAAAGACCTGCCCAAGAATATTAAAATGGTCTTTAATTTTTAGGACTGTACGCGCACCTTCTGAAGTGCCCTGCGGTGCTCTGAGAGCAATAGTTTTCAACTCCATTTAGCTTTGAAATCGGCGCTCAGGGGTTATCCCCTCGGCTTTCATCTTGGAAGGTTGCACATACCTGAGGGCTGCCTTTGGAACACTTAAAACATTCTCCATTCTGCTTTGGCTTTTGCAGGTTTATGACCAAAAGCTCCTTCCAAGCTTAATTATGGATAACGGAAGTTGGCATTTAGATACTTCATAGATAATTTGATCTTTAAAAGCAGCAGTGAACATTAATCGATATGGAATGTGTGATCTTTTTTGAAGCCGTTCATCAAATATTAACCTTGTCTTTTCAATGTCAGGGTACCGCTTGGTTTTGCATTTGTTTCCCAAACTCTGTTGAATTCCAAGACTCATCCTGAGGTCCTGAGGGTTCACGTGCCCTGGTCGTGACCTCTGAGGCTGCTCCAGTTTGGCCTGCATTCATTATTATGATTGGATAATAAATATCTCCTTGACCTTTTGTGGCTGGATTGGTTTTGTGAGGTCACAGCATCCCTCAGGTCACTGTCTGAACATGGAGGCCTGAACTTGAGACGGCAGCAGTGGATATAAGCGGGGCAATTGAGCGGGACCTTCAGATGGGCGAACAGACGGCTGCAGGGGGGACGACGGAATGATCCAAGTCTGGAAGTGATTTAAAGAAGAAAAACATGAAAACAGGGAGGATAACAGGGATTGAACAGTAAAAATTAACATTCATTCAATCCGCCTGTGACTGAGGCAGTTGATGAAGGGACAGGTTGATGAAAGGATGGAAAGCAATCGCAGCCACCTGGGCCTTGGGAAAGCAGTTTATCGTTACTCATCTTGACCCAGTTGCCCAGTTATGACAGCAGTTTGGCAGATTAAAAATTTGGTGGTAAACTGCATCGAAAAAGGTGCACCAGTGTTTGATTTAGATGCGACAAGTTGAGACTGAGCACAAACTGTGTTTAAAGGCATCACAGAGGAATCTGACCCCTAGCCTCTTTGTGTGTTTATGGAACATGAATTGTGTTTCATAAGCGCATGTTTTGCAGCATGTCTGAGGTGTTTTTTTCCTGTTCTGGGGGCAGACATGTTTACCTGACCTATCTCTAACTCTTACCATGTGTCCACACCATAAGCAGTGGGTCGCTCGTCGTCCATTTATTTATGAGAGCTGCAGACCCGAGGCAAGTCAGGTGATTCTGATAACGGTCGCCGCTGGTTGCCCTTTGTCGATGAGGAAAAGTTAGGAACGGTCTTGTAATCCTGTCTTTGCTGCATGTTGTTCCTCTTCCTGTAACACCATTGTAATACCAGATATCTTGCTGAATTTTTGGGTCTCAAACCAGCTTTTGCCTGGAATCCAAAAGGATAGTTTCCAGCTGCTTATTGCTAAGCTATACCAACTGCAGACCTATATGTTAGTTTTTGCCAGTCAGCAAGTTAAGTGCTTTATTACCCATAGTAATAAGCAGGAACCCCAGTTCTTTTACTGTTGCCCCTTCAACAAGGGCTTTCCTCAAAATCAGCATTTTATAGTCAATTTAGAGTCTGAAGATTGATGTCTAGACGTTAGCTGTTAGGAAAAAGTTTTCCTAAAGGACTTTGTAGCGCAGATTCATTTGATTTCATTGTTTTTCATCATACTTTGGAATCTGGAGGACTCATTTGGAACACATTACATTTACCTCCGCGTAGATCTGGTGCCAAAGCCGAACATTCCCATGGCTTGGTATGACATGACCTCATGTTGGCTGTCTTTTCAGAGGCATATTTTTTTTTCTTTACCTTGTAAGCTGTTCATGTACATTTTAGTCAAAACATGTGTATGGTTTCAGCAGTGGGGCTGGTGTGTGTGCAGAATGACATGTACACTTGGACCATAAAAACTAGAATGATGTGAGCTCTCTCCCCTTTTGGCAGATGTTTAAAATGCTCCTGCGGTTTAAATATTTGTGCTGTATGTATATGTGTGCAATTGTGTGCCTGTGTGTGTCTGTGTTTATATACATCATAGATTAGTGGGGGATACAGCTGAGGCACATGCTGGACTCAGTGGGGTTTTCCTCTGCCCCACTTTTAATTTTCATTTCTAATTTAATCTCTTGTTTACTTTATTTCCCCGTTCTTCCCTGCTTCTCCCTGGAGTCTTTTGCATGTTGCTTACTTCCTATTCATCTCCCTCTCTTTGTTTCTGCCCTCCTCATCCTCTCATCTCTCCCTCTCCCCACATCCATGCGTCTCTCCCTCCTCCCTCCCTCAGAGCGGCCTGGTGTGCACTGCTGAAACATTTCCTGAAAGGCTGCGAAACTCCCCGCTCAGTCGACACGTCAGCGTCTGGACCAGAGGAAGGGTGGCAAAGATAGAGAGAGGGAGGCAGAAAGAGAAGGGGAAAGGGATGAGAGGAGCGGGGATGAAACAGCGGGGCCGCTTCGCATTTTGATTGGCATGAAGGCCTGTGTGGGTTTTTTTTTTTTAACAAGTGTCGAAGGAATCTCAGAGTTACGGGCCGCGAGGCTGAAGGTCAGCCTGTCAGTGCCCTCTGCCCCGCTGCCCCCTGATGTGGTGTGTGTTGTTGGTAGCATCAGGATGTGAAAGGCGACAGATATATAGCTGGTTGCTCTCTGTGGTTCTGTGGTGGAGACTGTATCTGTGTGTGTGTGTGTGTGTTTGTGTGTGTGTGGTCGATGGTGCTGATCTGCTACATTCGAGGTTTCTTTGTCTGCTCCAGCACAGCCTATTAGAATTTCCTCAGTAAAACAAAAGAGGCATGCTAAACACAAACACCACCCGGTTCCTACTGAGCTCCCTGGGATAATAACCCCTGGCCTTACAAAATACATGGTCATAGGATTTGTAGTTTGGTGGCTGTTAAATTAGGCTTGCTGTCAGCATTCAACCCAGGATTCCTCTACAGTAGATTGTGTTGTGAAAGATATCATACCATTTATGCTAAAAATGGTGTATTCATTTTGAAATCTTTACATACCTTTCAAGGAAAATGACTGTAATTTGTACATTTAGACAAAAAACAAATAACTAACAAAAATACTTAAATTTCCAACAGTGAATGATAGAATCAGCCCTCAGACAAATCGCAGGGGTTTTTGTCTTTATTTCCACAATGAGGTCCATGTGTGGAAACGTCCCACTCAGCATGTTTCTCCATGTGTTTGGTAAATGGCACTGAGAGATATTTAAAGAGACTTAACAGCACAAACACAAGCTGATCCCTCACTAGGCCACAACATTGTCTTTTTCATCCTCTTCCCCACCCCCCAGCTCATCCTGACCTCTGTTGTCAAGGCAGTGTAATGAGCACCTGTCTTACCTGATGCATTATGGGTAAGGGAGATGTTGTGCAACCAAAGGTGGGGTTAGTTTTGGTTTTGTAACTAGGTGTTTTTATAACTAGGCCATTCTCTTATTTACGACCGTGACTTTTTTGTTTTTGCATTTCACATTTTATGTACAACTCAGGAAGATAGTTTACAACTTGACCCAGAAACATCACTATCAATCTTCTGCTATATTGATGGAGACAGAAAGGGGTTAAGTGAGGGGTAAAAGTGGGGAACCGCTGCTGGGAGAAGACAACATTTTCAACACAAGGTCTTTGGGTGATGAGATGAGACCAAACTCCTCCAGTGTGTAGGGATAACATGTTCTCCCTCAATCACTGTCCCATCATCCATTTTCCCTTTTCCACTTTCATCTATTGTCCCTTTTCCCAAATTTCTCTTGAATTTTAGAGATGTGCGCCATTTGCCTTTGTGCTCCTGAGTTTAAAAGACTTTTACATTTATCCCCTCACTTTCATATCTCATATCTCTCCTATTCCTTTGTGCCCTGTCAAAGAAATTGACAGGCAACATCCATCCATCCCATTTTTTTGATAGTCTGTGGTAAAGATGGGAAAGTGACACACACACACACACACACACACACACACACACACACACGCACCAACCCAAACTAATGTGCTCCAGCTAGACATATTGTTTGCCCTGTCCGGACAATATCCAGACCACAGAATGTAAAACTGCATGGCCTACAGAAGAAGAATGAACCTAGAAGTCAAAAGCCAGGGGTCAGACAGGATCAGTGTCCAAGAAAATCATGATGCATTGCTCCTCATTGTGCTTATCTTTGGATCGTCAAAAAGGACCACTTAGATCTGAGAGAATGTGCTCGAACATTTTCAAGGACAGACGTTTAGTTTATGCGGAGATGCCATGCAGGCATCTGTTCTTACACAATGTGATCTGTATGTATAAAGCCCTGACATGTGATGTATACAAAGGCTTTCCTGTCACAGTACATACTGCTCTCTTTTTGCATATGACTGAGATTGAATTGAAGCTCAGGTAGAGCAACACTTCCACATGGACTTCTTTCCAGAGAGCTGACGTAGTCTTGCTTTCAACAATAATTTGTCACCGGTTCATTTGATACTTCTGCCCATGCTTCCTCTTGCATTTGTCTGCGCTCTTGTCTTGTGGCGGGCGCTCAGACTCAGAGTCTAAGTGGTCACCCGACCACACACGATCAATTCCACTCAGCCTTCTTTTATGTGTTTCTTCATAGAAATTTCACCCATACACATATCACATTCATTTGTATTGAATTTGTGGTGAGAATTATACTAAATGCTCTGACTGCCGACATCTGACAGTGTTTATATGCATCCCCAACTCAACAAAAGAGATCTATTTTGGGCTGCTGCTGTCATTGCCTGTGACCCCACTTCTTCCCGGACCAGATGTAAACGGAGCAAAAGAAACTATGTGGTAACAAGCTTAAATCATCCTTCTCTCCCTTATCATTACTCCCTATTATGCATTTCTGATGATGTTTACGAAGAGTGCTAAACGATAATGGCACACAGATGGCCTTTATCAACACATATTGTGCATTTTTCTTAAGTCATACTTTTGGCAAAGGTTCTGTTAAGTGCTCCAACTATTTCCTGGGATAATTTTAGTGAGTCACGTCTGTCTAGTCCTGTGAGTTCAATAAAATTGAATTATCTAACCAATTTTCTCACCAATTTAACTTGTTCAGTAGAATACCGACACTGAAACCTACTATAGCGCTGCAATCAAGATAATTCCTGTTGTTTTTATGGCCTATTCTAACACAAATAGTGTTTTGCCAGATTTTAAAAAAACAGAACCAAGACAAGCTATGTGATTTCCTACCGAACTATAGCCTAAAGCTCTTCAAATGACAATAAACAGGATGTTGATTTTGTGGGTTTATATGATGTTAGCTGGAACTTTCACAGAGAAACTAGCTTTCAATTCTAGTTGTGTAGTGTGTTCACAACCATAAAATAGACCAGCAGTGGTCCTGTTACAGTCATTTTCTATATTTTGTATTCTATGCTGTACAGCTATCCTGTCTCTGACTCAACGGGATACAATGCTCACAAATGAAGACAAAAGTGTTCTAAAGCATGAGGCTGAGATTTAGCGGAATGTCCCTTTAATATAGTATGTGAACATGGTCGTATATTGTTGCAGAACTAATGTAAAGCTCTTACATTTAGCTGACTTCATTAAAAACAGTCGGAAAAATGAATCACTGGGACTGGAGCACACTTGCACGCACGAATGCTTGGGGTATGCACATGCTCCAGCACACACACAAACACACACAAACATCATTAAGCCTTTCCCTCAGGTTGTGTCCTCTTCTGCGTTCTGTCTCTCACACCGGTTATCCTCAGCACTGTCATCTGTCTCTGGAACATGCTCCCTGTCAGTCCATGCATCTGGGAGGGATTACATGACTGTGTGTGGTGTGTATGTTGGTTGGGTCCCACTGGTTGTGCGTGCGTGTGTGTGTGTGTAATAGTTATGGTTAGGAGCCTCATGCCAAAGTGTACATACATATTTGAATCAGCAGCGTATGCAAGCGTGCATGTGTGTGTTTCTGCATGTCTGTGTGTGATCGTTTGAGCCCACCAGTGCCATTATTAGGGATCTGCGGTTCTGCGGCCCATCGTCCCGAGACACATCCAATTGCGTCAAGTGCAGCGAAATAGAAGAGGCAGCCCTGCAACTCGGAGAGATTAACTGCGTGGTGGTCCTTCTCTCTGTCTCTGTGCCTTGGTGTTTTGGGTAGAAGTTTCCATCACAAGTTAAGTTTGTAGTGGTTTGAAAGGAGGGCTGTTGTCAGCTCTGTCCCTCCGGGCTAAACCTCACTTATTAACGGCAGCTGGTGAAGTCAGATGGAGAGAGAGAGAGAGAGAGACAGAGGGGGTTAAGGAGAGAGAGACAGAGTAGCTAGGAGATATAGGGAAATAATAGAAACAAATACAGGGTAATAAGAGGGAGAGAGAAAACAGAGTGAAAGAAAGAGATGGACAAGAAGAGCAAAAGAGAGTCTGTATTGTATAGCATGAAGAATGACAAGCTTTGGATTCCAAACAAACTATTACGGGCTCAGTAAGAGAAAGAGTACAAGGATAGCCTACTGAATACAATGCTGCACGACTGAGAATCTATCTCACAGGTGTTCTCATTAAGAAGAATAGCACCATTTTAAGTTGTTACAATAGGAATTTCATGAGAGTACAATTTCATATTTGGCAGAATGATTTCACCACTGGTGTCACACGTGCAGCAAATTTAGTTTAAGAAAGAAAGGAAGAAAGAGAAAGAAAGATAGAAAGAAAGAAAGAAAGTTTTTTGCATTCTGTGTCGTGTATTCAGACTCATTTGTGCATCTGCAAAGTGTTTTACACTGTAAAAATATCCGCATATGAAATTATGCCTCACATATGTCTGCAAGTATGTTTGCTCATATGCATATGAGTTTGTGTGTGCAGATGTAAGTACATGCACGTGTGTGTGTGTGTGTGTGTGTGTGTGTGTGTGTGTGTGTGTGTGTGCGCGTGTGTGTGCGTGCGGGCATGCATGCCTGTGCGTGCTAGATACTTACTGAGGCACACTAAACACACAGTGTGCTGCCTCACATGTGTTTTCTCAGTGGGGCTGATTAAGTGAATTATCCCCCATAGCTGATGATCAGGACGGCAGCCGCTCTCGTTCTGGCAGCTTTTCAACTGAGTCAGCAGAATGACAGAAAGCAGTGTGTTTACAGCCTCTGGGTGTCTGTTTAGTGCCGTAACAGCTACAAGTTGTGTAATTTTACTCTGTCTCTGTCTGTAAAAGAGAAAGAGACTTCCAGAATCAGAAACAGTGAGATTTCACCTCCTGAATAAATATGGGACAACCTGTTGGTTTGAGGTTGAATGGGAATGAGCCATGCAACCTCAAACGCCTTCCCGTTCTTTCAGCACCGTGAAGTGCAAATGAAAACGGTTCAGCCTCAACTCACCAAAAATTGGAATAGACCTTTTTCACAGCAGCCATTTTGACATGAAATAGTAGGGCAAGCACAGGTGTTACTAATGACACTAATTACGGTTCAGTTCCATCTAGGTCTCACAGAGCCAGGGTCCTGCTATTGTTCATGCTGGCTCACTGGAAAGACTCTGCTACGCTTAAATAGAACTGAACCTATAGCATAGCAGAGATACTAGTTAAATGTGGATAAACCAAACAAACAATGTATATATGGACCAAACTGAGTATCTAGGTCATTGTCCTTGAAATAAAATTAACTGGAAAGAGAGAGAAAACTGAGTGTCATTTGTTCATTCATAGCTAAAGGACTTGGAAAGCTCACGGGTCCATTGCGAGACATTGCTCTGTACTATCACAGCACTGGTTTTGGAGGAGCTCTGTAGCTCTGAGCCTTCGTAGACAGGAGTAAAAACTGCATTAGGAACAGCCGGGGATTTGCCTCCAGGAATGAAAAAAAAATGAAAACAAATGTTGGAGACTGTAAATGTGATTGCTTCCATGGCTATACAGCCTCTCCCCACTGTGGCTGAAGGTCTTGGGGGAAACAGGCACAGGAGGACAAAACGGTCTTGCTTCCCCAAACTGCTGCAACGCTGCCAGGTCCAATCTTGACAATGTTGAGAGTGTGCTCTCGGGATTATGGTGACTTTCCTAATTGTCTGTCCTGACATTGTCGGAGCGTAAAAGCCTGGGAAACTCTGGAAAGTCTTAGGGTTGCCTTTGCTGCCAGTGCTCAGATCTCCCCTGGTTGGAAGACATTAATGGCTGTGACCTTTCCATGGATTGGATTTAGAGTTCCCTGCTGCTGCTGCAAGAAAAGAGAGGTTCTCTCCGCAGTGGATGTGGAAGTGATTCCCAGCAAATTAGCTAGAGCCCGAATGTCAGAGGAGGCGAAATTGGGATTGCAACTGGAGAACGGCCCAGTTAGTTCCATCCCATTAGCTGTTCTGTGAGTGTGTAAGCATGCACGTGATTTGCAGAGGCACGCTGTACCGCCACCATTACCTGATGAATGTCGTGTGAATGGCAAATGGGAAACTGGAGTCATTTGTTTTGATTGTTTACTTCCAGTCTGCCCGTGTCAACAACTTCCACTATTAAGGGATTAAGAAAACAAGAGGAGATGCCGGCCTGAGCAGATTAACATATTGGCTTGTTTATGGTGGTTATTTTCTCTCTCTTCTTCATCCTTTCGGTCAGACTTTTGAACATTCCTCCACGCTGAGTTCACTCCCTTGGCCCTGTTTATGCCACTTACGTCTTCTTTGTCATCAGTGAGAAAGCATTGAAACTATTTCCTGTGTAGCAGCTGAGAGACTGCCTTAAGATTTGCTTTGTGTGGTTATCTAAGGTGGATAAGCACCTCCAAAGCATGTTTTATATTGTTTTATTTTTTTTAGCTATTCTTCTTTGTCATTGTGGTTGAGCACACCTCCTCCCTTCCTTTGTTTGAGTGTGAAAGCAAGCCTTAAGTCTTGTCTTTTATTTCTTGACAACGCTCAGTGGAGGGAGACAGGTACAAAATGAAAATACTTTTAATCCTTTAAGCCCATCATGCTGTCCCAAAACGAATTTGTCCGTTTGCCCCAAGAGGTCCTCAAATTTCAGGTGAGGAGCTATCAGTTTGAATCTCCAGAGCAGCGGGGAAAATGCAGTTGGAGAGTGACAGAGAAATGCTCTCTCTCCTCCCTCAGCCACTACTCCTAAGATGCCCTTGGGCAAAGCATTTAACCCGTCAATTATCATCGTGGCTCTGCCAGCACTTCAGTTGTACTGGGAAGCTCCCAGGCGTAAATGTTTATCACAGTCCGACTGAGAGGCTGAGTGGTGCTGAAACAGAGCCTGCATGCTCACTCAGCTTTCCCCTGATACATTTTTTTTTAAAGAGAAATGTAATAAGGTACAGTATCACAGAGGTATCTTGAGTCACAGATCATTACAAGAGGAGGGTTTGATGGTTTAGATTTATTTGACTTCTGCTGTGAAGAGTTCATGTGTATTAGCCACGGTTTTCCACAGTGTCGATGCGAGGAGGGTGGTTGTGGTCGGGGTCACCGGTGCCAAAACGGTCCAAAGAGCGCTCACAACAGCCCTGAGAACTTCTCCCACAAGGAAAGAGATGTCAGCTTTTCCGTCTCTGAAAAGTTTGGCTTCAGATCCATGTTCCGTTCAGAGCAGCCAGACACATTTCCATGTTAGTTTTAAAAGGCGTCTTTGATTGCCACAAATGTGCCTTCTCTTTACCTCGAGGATTTCTAACAATGCCAAAATCCCGGTCTCCAGATTTCTTGCTGCTTGACCTATATTAATTGAGAAATTGGATGTTTTTGTGCTGCGCTTTTCAAAACGAAATATGAAGTGACGTTGGTCAGCCTCGGTTCAAATAAACTGAAAGAAAATGCTGAAAATGCTGTTAACAGTTAAGACCTGCGCAATGCAAAGTTTTGCAGGATTCAACAACCTTAAAGTGGTTCATACAAATGACAAATGTAAAAATGTGAAATGAGGGAGAATCGAAAATTCTCCTCATGATAAGAGTACTGTATGAGTCCCAGTGCAGGCCGAAATATCTAAATGTCTCATTTGTTCTCTGGCCTGCTGTCAGCACTTAAACTTCAAACTATCCTTTTTCAGAAGTCAGGGATCTTTTGTAATTGCCCTCCTTCTAACAAGGGAACCCTTGTTTTCCAATCTGCTTGCATGTGCAGAAATGCAATGTGCGTGTGTGCGTGTGTGTTTCTGTGTGTGTGTGTGTGTGTGTGTGTGTGTGTGTGTTTGCAGCCCCTCATCAGTCTCAATCCACAGCACAGCTGCAGTGGCTGAAGTCACCCAGTTTGACTTAAGAAAGGACTTAGCAGCTCATTAACGGATTGAGCAAAGTAAGCTGAGAAATGCCAGTGACTACCAACGCTGGCAGAGGTACAGAAGACACAGGCCATGGTGTCATACCAGCCTTCTGTGGTTGTACCACTCTTTATGACAGGGCTAAAGATAGCCTCACTCTGGCCAAACCCCGGGCCGACTGACACAAGAACACACCTGAGCTGAATCGTCTCTGCTGTGCAGCCACACAACAGCTGACAACCGAAGGGAAGGCAGGGAGCCTGTGATCTCAGTTCTTTCCTGCTTATTCTTTTAGACTTACACAGGACTGCCTTTAATAAATTTGGCAGAACTCAGCCAAAATTCAGTTGCCTTACTACACACAATCACAAATAATCTCAGCATTTCAGTCACTGCAGCTCTTTTTATTTCATAATTCCCCTTTTCTTTGTCACCAGTTGCAAAGTCTTTTACACCAAGCAAGTGGATTTTACCAGTGCTTGTTTTTTTTTTCTTCTTTTAATCATTCTATTCTAACCATTCTCCAAAAGATAGTGACTTATTGGTTAATTGTCATATTACATAGGTTTAATATGTATAGCATGTCCTTTATAATTGTGCTGTACACATGTCGCAAATTAGTGGGTGACCTATTTACATCTCTGCTGATCAGAGCCGAAGACGATAATTACTTGGGAATGTTGTTGCAGGGTTCAAAACGAGGACTAAAATATCGGGTTAAACTGTTTAAAAGAACTTAAATCCTGGATCCTTGATATTTTAGGTCAGAGTACAAGGGGATAGGTTTGCAGCATCTACCTTCCAGTCCACTAGTAAGTCTCAATTCTCATTCATGAGAATTGAGCCTTTCCAGAGCTCAGTTTTGATATCAATGTAAAATAAAGTACTAGTCTGCTCAAATGGTGTGTGTGTGTGTGAGAGGGAAAGTAGACTAATATATTCATAGTCATAAGAGGACTCATCTGCTAAAACATTTTAAGACATCAATTCTCATCTTTCCTTTTATTCCTTTCATATTTCTCCTTTATCGTTTGTCTGTTTTTAGCTCCTTTTTCCCCCTTCTGTGTCAGTTTAATATATCTGGTTTCCTGAATGTTTACAGGAAGCTCTTCTCACTCCAGTTCAAATTGTGATATTTGAATCTGGACATCCGTAAGCATCCGCCAACACTAATATTTGGCTCAAGAGAAGAATTCAGGCAACAAAAATGTTCTCTATTACTCACTCTGATGCAGACATTAGCCTGCGGCCCTATTAATTATGTCCTCACTTTCTCTTGTCATTTTGCAGAGATCGGACCCGTAACCATCACAACGGACCCAAAGAAGTTCCAGTATGAGCTGAGAGAGCTGTACGTCCAGGTGGGTTCAACAGATCACAATCATTAAACTGAGGAAGCAGCGGTAGCCTGACGTTTATAGAAGGGGATTAAGGTCATCTGCCCTTGAGCAAAACAGCTAAGCCCCGAGTGCTGACTGTGGCATCACGTCAGGTGAAATTTGTGCAACTGGTGTCTGTGTTGCAGGGTTGCACTAATCGGTCCGTCCACCCTGGATTAAAAAAAAAAAAAAGTGAGGAATGTGCATATAATAAAAAGTAGTAAGGGGTAAAGTGAGATGACAACAGATTAATGCATTGATCGTTAATTAGCGGTAGTTCATTAGTGAGTAAAAAATAAATGATAAGAAACTTGCACAAGTGTTTGTGCAAGGTGTGCTCTAAATAAATAACAGGTCACACTTTATTTGGACTGTCCTATGTTAATATTCAATGTAGATGCTTAACTTTATCTCAACCTGTTCAATATAAATACTCAACTTAGATCAATAGACTACGAGTTGACTTATCAGCTCTGTCAGTTAGGGTTAGGTTTAGTTGAATAAAAAAGTTGAATATTAACTTTGGACAGCCCAAATAAAGTGATAAAAACATGCTTAAGTTGATACTAAGATAGTACTAAGTTGTATATTAAAATTGGACAGTCCAAATAAAGCCTTACCAAATCATGTTCTTTGTTAAAAAGGAGTTTTTTTCCCTTTACTTTTATTAAAGGGGGTCATATATTGACCTTGGCTTACGCGCATGTAAAACTATGCAGCAGCCCGTGTTTATTTTCTCTCCTGATTTTCCTGCACAATTACAAACACATGTGTAAGCAAAAACACACAATGGAATGAGAGAACGAAATAGAGCGCTGTCAACTTCAAAGTTTTGGTGGGATTGCTTCGAAAGAGGGAGGAAGTTATGTAGGAGTCGTTATCTTCTTGTGTCGAAGCAGAAAAGCTGGAATGCCCCTGACATCTGAGGACGAGCAGAATATAAGGATTTGTCAGAGAGAGGGAGACAGAGACGGAGAGCGGGAAACAAGTAGCGCTCAGAGGTCTGCCCTTTGAGGAAAAGTCTTTGGCAAGGGCTTGTGCATCCTTGGCGTGCGCCGCTGTTAATTTGGCATGCGAGCGCGTTGTTGTGTGTAACATGGAAGGCCTCATGGAGATCCAGTTTCCTCTCAGTTGCGCCTTCATTCCCGAGCCTGTTTTTCCTCCTGTCACCTGCGCAACCTCTGAAAAGCTTTTGGCTCAGACACAAATAATCATAGTCTTTGGGACTATATGTGATGCAATTGGTCAATAGATTTGATTTATTACAGCATAACATGAATAGCTTTTTTTCCCATAGTCCTTGCAACACTTTAAGCGTATCACCCATCTCCATTCTCACATGGATGTAAAGTTTGAGGGTGGGACATATTAGGCAATAGTCCATATTTTGAAGCCACAGAGAACAAAGGTGCACAGGGGTAATAGGGGTTAGCGGGGGTGGAGGGCGGAGGGGCAGTTGGGGAGCAAGGGGATGAGTTTTGGCCAGAGGGGAGATGTTGGGGAGCGGGAGAGATAGAAGAGTCCTGTCTCCTCACATTCCACCCCCCTGGCCTGGAATCATGGATCACTCCATTCCAGATGTTCCCCTCTGTGGCGATGCGTCCGAGCGAACTGGCGATCCCGTCAGACAGGCAGACGTGCCTGCTGGAATGCTGCAGAGGACGGATGCCTCTGACCCCCCAGACCAACAGAGAGACAGAGTAGATGAAGAGAAAGACAGCATGGGCTGGAAGGAGGTTCGGTTTCAGCTCCGTCTGTCTGTCTGGTCCTGCGTTTAGATTAGATTAGATTAGATTATACTTTATTTATCTCACAACGGGGAAATTGACTTGTTACAGCAGCATCAGTGTAATAAACACAAGAGGTAGAAAAGCAGAAATAATATAAATAGAATAATAATACTGTATATACACATGAGAATTTTGCAACTTAAGTGACCAATGTGATATAAATATGAGAAGTTTATTAGCAAGATATCTTGAAAAGTTAATGAGCTTTCGGTGGTGATCCAGATCTGGAATTTCTGCCAATTTTGATATTTTCAAGCTATAACTATATTGCTGTGTTCATGTACCAATTTGGAAAGTCCAACACTATTGCATCTGAAACACAAATTCTAAACAAGCATAAACCATTATGGAAGCTGCAGAAGCTCGGTGCTGGTGGAGGTTTGTGTTCCTTCGTTTGAACTTGGAACTCAAACTCCCAGTTTGTGAAAAAAACTTAATGAACCGTCATCCAACTGAGAATTAAAGTTTTGACCTCCAGTTTCTCAGATTTCAGTTGACTTGATGTCAGAGCACACAAAAATAGCAGAAAACAAACTGCCTGGTTCAGAGTTTGAATGGATGAACCACAGATCTTTTACTTTTCAAGGGAAAGTCAACTGAGTGTTTGTTTTCAGTGGCGTGCTGCTTCACATCAGACAGTTAAACACATTCACGCCTTGGAGCTGCTCGGTGCAGCCACAGTGTTGAAGCAGCTCCACTGAAGTATTTTGGGGTACAGAGCTTTCACAGTGGTTGTTAAAAGAGGGAACAGTGTTACACCTCCTTTACTGTCCCCATGCATGACCTCATAACGCGTCTTCATCACCAGGGAGGTGGAGACTGTCCGGAGATGAGTGTCGGCGCCATCAAGATTGCCTTGGAAATCTCCCTGCCAGGGTCCTTCATTTATGTCTTCACAGACGCCCGATCCAAAGACTACAAGCTGACACATGACGTCCTGCAGCTCATCCAGCAGAAACAGTCGCAGGTTTGGAGATTTGTTTCTGCAGTTTTTATCTTATTTATGTTAATCGTGGTTGATGAAAGACATCATGTCATTACATGTGTGTGTGTGTGCCTGTGTTTGTGTGTGTAGGTGGTGTTTGTGCTGACAGGAGACTGTGATGATCGGACTCACATCGGCTACAAGGCCTACGAGGAGATTGCCTCCACCAGCTCTGGACAGGTCTTCCATCTGGACAAGAAACAGGTCAACGAGGTAAGAGACCACCTATGGGAGTCTTCTGTTCTCTTCTGTTCTCCTCTGTTCTCTTCTCTTAAAATGCTAGAAATTGCTTGCCTGTGTTTTTTGACTCACAGGTCCCTGTGATGTTGTTAAATGGTCCTTGGGGTTTTTCGCTAACACAGGAATCAGCTGTTTCTTCCATTTTCACTGATATCTAGTTCTCAATTTATAGAGTCAAAGGAAAAAAAACCTCTCTGGCTTCAGAAGGGACTTTCGTCACGCGCAGTGGAGAGAACATTGAGTTCAGATCAGCTGCATCTACGCCATGTAAATACGGCAGTAGTAGCAGGGTTTGTAGACGCTTTAATGTCCTATCCTTGCCCATGTTCAAGTCTGGACTGATCAAATGTGAAAGAAACTTTGAATTAATTGAAGCATGGCACATAAAAACCAGCTTTCTTGAATATGACAGCAACTCAAAGTCTGAAGGTACAATAATATCGCTGTTTGTTAAGGTAAGGAGATGCTTAGATAAGAAGAAACTGTAGATTTTTTTTTCATCAAGATGTTGAGAACAATCCATCTGTTTCTCTTTCGCTGTTTCTCCTTTGTTTTCTTCTACTTTCACTCTGTCATTCTCTTCCTCTCGCTCGCTCTGCCTCTCTTTCCCACACACACACACCCACGCAGACACAGGCAGTCAAATAGCGTAGAGCGTGAGGAATGAAAGAGCTGACATGACCTGTTGACCTCTCCAGTCCTCTGGAGCCTCTCACCTGGCCTCCATGACCCCCGTGGTCTGACAGGAGGAGTGGGAGGCCCGTCTGTGTCTGTACCCAGCCCGGGCCCTCCACACCTGGCTCGGCCTCGTAACGGCTCCCTCTGACAGGCCTGTCCTGGGCTCAGGGGGAAGCTGCAGTTTCCTTGAAATCAGACTGAATAGAAATCACATTCCTGGTGTATCAACTGGTATAATAAGTCTTCAGTGAGAAAAAAGCTGATTTTTAAGGCAACATAGTAAAAAGTTTTGTAGTGGCCTTCTTAAATCCACCTAACAAATAACTGATAAAAATGCTTTCTATAGCGTAAAGTCTTAATTTTGAGAAATAGTAGTCTTATCATCATCTAATCATCACAATCTTCCTTGTTTATGGTAATTATAATAAAATATCAATTATTTTGACAATGATGCATTGATGTTTAAAAATGCTACACATAGCACCTTTAAGAAACAGATGGATTAAAATTCATGACATACCAAGAAATGTGCACACTTACATAACATGATAAGAACATTTTGGTGTACTTGTCATTTTATTAGAGTGCAGTCATCCCTTTTGTCCCCGGTTTTTAAACATCCACACCCAGAGATTTTTGGAGATGACAGCACTGTATCACATTACTTCACAAATTCCTGCTGCTTGAAGGATTACGGCGTGAAGAGCGTCCGGGTCCCGCACAGGAGCTGCTGGGGGCTCCGCTGGTGCCGCGGGTCAGGACACAGGGGGAATCTTAGTCACTTCCGCACATGTTGAGGGGACGACCTTGTATGGAGCTGAGGGAGGGCAGTGTGAGTGTGTGTGTGTGTGTGTGAGTGCGTGTGTGTATGTGTGTGTCTCTTTGTTTTTGGGTGTGCATGCATGTGTGTTAGTTGCTACAGTTATGATGCCTTGCACGTGATGACCTTGTACACAGATGTGTGTGTGTGTGTGTGGGTGTGTGTGTGTGTGTGTGCATGTGTGTGAGCTTGCAGCATCAGGATGTAGTCTTGCAGAGGGAAAAGTGCTGGCCAGACTTGACGTAAGAGTCACTATCAGCATTTTATAGAATAAATAATGGGTTTCCTTTATCTTTGTTAATTCCTCTATTGGACAGTAAAAAAATGCTAAAATACTGAGCTACTACTTATGTAAAACATATGACATCATAGACACAGATTTGTCTAATTTGTAAATGAAATGTTTTAGACAAATGAAGTAAACTGACCAGACAGGTCAGTCAAGGGTCTGGTCTGCTTATTGGCTAATTGATATTGTACTTGATTAATTAGCTGCGTGAGAAAGTAGAAATTAAGATGTGGGAAGGAGGGAAACTTCACGTAAACACATAGAACACTGTATGAAAACTATTTCACCGACTCCCTCTCCCACAGTATAATATAAACGCTGTTTATTCGCTGTAGGTTCTGAAGTGGGTGGAGGAGGCGGTGCAGTCGTCCAAGGTCCACCTGCTGTCCACTGATCACTACAGCGGGGTCAGCAACACCTGGCAGATGCCCTTTGACCCCAGCCTGAAGGAGGTCACCGTGGCCCTCAGCGGTCCAGCGCCTGACATCGAGATACGAAGCCCCCAGGGTAGGACTCCCCTCGAGCATAAGAGATGTTACCATGTATAACATGGGAGACTGGGTTAAAAAATAATTATTTTTCTAAATTATTGACCCACCTACTAAAATATAACAAATCAATAAGCATAAACAATTAACCAGTTAGTTTTATGGATGGGTCAATTTAATTGCTTGGTGATGTATTGTTCTTATTATTGGCCAAAGTTAGATGACATCATGTCAAGATATTTCCAGCACAACTGCAATGGAGTTTAAGAGGAGAAAAAAATTAAACAATCTACGACATCAACAATAAGGCTTGTTTAGACTCAACATTTTACACAGACATTCAGCAATCATGCAAGAAGAAATCCCTGTGGAGGCAGAGTTGTCCATTTCCCCACCACATATAGCCTCAATAGACCAGATTTTCAATGCAGCCACAAAATATGTTTTTCACAATTGGAAAAATCACTCTTTTGCATTCACCATGTTATCAGCACCATTACTGCTATTAAGCCACAATTTTAGGGCCTTTTCTGGGAACTATCAAAAGCCACTCTGGAAAATGTAGAAAATTACTGACTATAGAAACAGTAGAGGACAAAGCACATTCAGCTAAAGTGAGCCCACCAAAACATTTTACTTTTAATATCACATGGATGATCCCAGAGTCTTTTGCACCCCACACATTCAGCACATGTTATTTCATTCTTCTGCATTGGTTAATGCTTAAACCATATTCTGGATCTTTAAATGTAGGCCAAGTGACATCAATAGTTTATATCGCCATAACTTGCTTCCATAAGTAGGGATGCGTTGTGAATCGGTATTTTTTATTTCAGTTAAAGCTGAAAAAAATAAGTGCCACTGTTCCTGTTTGCTTTCCAGGGAAGCTAATAGGGAAGAGTGATGGCCTGACTGAGCTCCTGCACATTCCCAACTCTGCCAAGGTTGTCAACATCAAGGACCCACAGCCCGGGATGTGGTCTATCAAGGTATACAATTCATTCTTTACCTGGAAATGTGTGTAAAATTATAGACTTTCCATAATAGTTCCCAGAGCTGAGGTGCCACTGCAAATGACTTACTGCATGTAGTTCAGTGCTATAACCTTGCAATCAGGGCCGAGCTCACACCCCAGGAGGGAACTGTGCCCTTGAGGAAGGCTCTTAAGTTGAATTACTACAGTAATATATCAGCATGTTGGGATACAGTGACACGTAGTAATCAATTTAGCATGCATGCTGTCTGGCGAAAGCATCTACCAGCAAACAAAAGACATAATTTGAAAGACATATTTAACCAGCGGAGTGATTTTTGTAGTACAGCCCTGGCAGGTGAAGATATATCCAAGGAAATTAGTGCCAGTTAGTGTCATCGTGATTCTGTTTGGGCACCCTTGGTATTTTTTTCCGCCTGCAGAATTCAAACTGCTGGCTCCCCGCCTTCAAGGAAATGCATAAAACACGCCGACGGGTGCCCACACTGTCCACCCGGATGCCACGAGCATTTTTACTTGAGTGATTTGTCGAAGGAGCTCAGGTGGCCCCCTGTGTTCCGCGTGCCACTGTTCCCCTCTCCTCTGCATGGCTGTGTTACGTGTTAGTGTCCGGTGATGATTTACAGGAGGAGAGATGAGAGGGAAAACGGTGTCGTCACTGCATTTCCTATCATGAGGAAAGTGTTTTGGTGGGCAGATGAGCGTGGACGTAGGGGCGTGGGACAGATTCAGTTTTCTGTAACTTTGTTGATTCTCCTCAGGATTGGATTCTTCCCATGGCTTGCTCCGGCGTTGTTGTTTTTTTTCTATAATTCTATCACATTTGGTTTTTGTTCTTCTTATCTTTTTATAACATATGGCTTTTGTTTTTGTCTTTTATCATCATTGCTCCAGTAACTTGGCTTGCAAATCCATCCAACTTCCCTGCATATCACCGCATTGGCTCTTTCAACTCTCCTTCTTATCGTGCCTCTTTTGCTCCCCTCTAATCTCCTTCCAGTAGCCAGTAATGACATCATGGGCCTGCGCTGTGATCAAAAGAGTGTAATGTATTCGTAGTGTAAATCCTCAACGTTTATTGCTATATGTGTGTCCTTATAGAAATGGAGTTATTGCTCAATCCAAATGAGTCATGCTTTACCGGGGCGGTTAATATACTTTTCTAACATGGTTGGAAGACATACAGTGAACCAGCAATAGTCTCTTGTTTTTGGGCTGAGGCTGATTGATTTGAAACAGTGTCTTTCCAGCTGTGTCTACACTTAACCCAAAGGTTAATCTCATGCTGGGCTCTCTCACTAAACACCAGTGTCAGGAGCCCTTTTTACACAGAAAAGCTGGCAGGAGCTCAGCATGTAGGAGTGCAGCGTTGTTGGCTTCAGAACTGACATCTAAATATCTGTCTGCAGAAACACAAAAGCTACCAACAATGGCAAACCAGTCTTTTCCCTCCAGGGTCAAAAGGACTCTAAAGTGCTGTCCAATATGATGTGTTTCCTCTGGCAGATCTTTTGACTCATTGTTTAGATTCAGGGGTTTGGCTGCATTCTATTATGTTTTGTCTATCTGGGCGACTTATTAAAAAGAAATTCATGACTTGATTTTTAAATAGTGCTCGAAGGTGAAAAGGTCTGTATCATGATGTCCTCTGTTTACTCTCAGACTAAACACCCTCAGTGATTCGGGCTCTGAGCTGGCCGACATTAGCGTTATGCTGAACTGCTGAGTGCTGAGGGATACCACACAGACTCAAATATGAAGGACCAACAGCAACACCAAATGAGAGGAACTGTATCTTCCTGGCTTTAAACCTCTTCAAATTTGCTGGTCCCATCAGAGGTTTTGTCATTACAAATGAATTCTGTGTAGAAGAAGGGAACTGTTTAGAAGAAGATGCACAAGCGATCTAGATATTTTCGATGTGATGTAATGGTGCAGCCTTGTAACAATGGCATGTCGAGTTTGAATATTTCACTCAGTGTGAATGTGATGTAGCTTCAATGAAGTGTTGCAACCAGTAGATACAGAATATAGATTTGCCATCGTTGTTCATTGAGTAAAATTTTTTTTTTTTACTAAAGGGTAAATGTAAGGGTTCAACAGCTTCATCCATTTTGTTGCTGCCTCTTTCTATGTCCCCTTGCCTCTATCTGTTTCTTTACATCGCTATCTTTTGCTCACTCTCTTATCTTAGTCTGGCTTTACACAATGCAACTTCCATGCATTTAGTTGCAAATTGCAAATGAAACTTTTACTGTTGCCATGTCAACAAACCCATATGGAACATTCCAAATGATGATGCAGGCCGGATTTATAATTTTCATTGGATGGTTGGCCTGGAGCTCAGAGCTGCATGGAATTGAAGTTGCATTTCAGGTGCACCATATAAAGCCAGCCTTACTTTATTCTCAGATCCCTTTCTGTTGCTTCCCTCTTCTTTCTTTCGTTCTCTCGTTGCATCGTCCTCCCACTTTATATTTTATTCCTCTTATTCTCCTGCTCAGAGGACCACAGGAGGATGTGCTCGTCTCTCACACCAATGGATCCAGAAGCTGCTGCTGTATTCAGTTGTTTTTCGCCTTTCTCCTCTTGGACGATGCCTTTTCCAAACCCTACACCAGGAGACCTCTGTCTGGCTCGCAAACTAAAAATATCTCCTTCTCATCTGTAGCTGCGTTTCCCAGGCCATCCAGAGAGCTGTGGATAAATACTTTGGGGGGATTTCAGTGTTCTGCCATGCTGGGTTTCACTGCGGCTAATGGCCTGTGACACCCCAGTGTAAGGCCCGGGCCATAGATTGTGTGTGAAAAGGAATGTGATCCTTTTTAATCTGCCTTTAATTGGATACTGTGGTGGTGTGTGGAGAGTGGGTTCACCCCGCTATCACCCCCTTAGATTTTCCCCATCGTTCCTGCTGCATTACCAAGGATCTCAGATTCCTGTGTCTGTGTGTGTGTGTGTGTTTGAGTGTGTATGAGCTACGAAGGAACATCCAGGTGAGACTTCTTAGCGCTGCACTGACCTCAGCATTGATGAGTGTGTCTTGGCTTCATACTGCCTGGAGTTTTATGGCCCATGATAATAGTTTAGGAAGGTTGTAATTTGAAAAGCATGCGCAACTCAAAGGAATAGGAGTGGTGGCGACCTGCCCTGTTTCTATTCTCTGTCTCTGCTTTTCTCAGTCTCTGTGTCCTCTGCTTATTCTCTTT
>OMLF01016901.1:30182-60875 GCA_900302615.1 Holocentrus rufus | reverse complement strand
GTAAACAGAGGCTCCGGGGACACTTCTTTTGCATGCAGGCTGCTGCAGACTAGACGGAAGCCCTCTGTGATTCTAATAGAGTAAGCTCATAGAAATTGCCGTAGAAAATGCCAATAAGGCTGTCAGCCACCGCAGCAACATGCACAGAGGCCGGTACAAACACACACACACACACACAAATACAGAGCACACACATGCATACAAACATGCATTTGTATTTGTGAGCTCTCCAGCTTTCTCACATTTTTTTTTTCTGTATCTCTGTCATAGCTGGGAGTATCATAAAAACATCTTTAAATTAACATCCATCCACTTGGAATGGGGAAATTTAAAAGTTAACATTCTACTTTTCAGCAGTACTGTATATCCAGCTATAAAAACTAATTTTATGGTTTTGCTTATTAATAGGCTTTTTTTGATCTATTCTGCCATGGACTAATGCTCTGCGTACAGTATGGAGAGTCTGCTCTGAATGTACAAGAGGATGAGACACGCCTCCCCGGAGATCTGTTTTCTTTTCTCCTTTCTTTTCTTTTCCTTTTGAGGGAAGCACCTGTAATTTGTCTTCATCAACTTGTATGGACATCCCCAGGAACAAAAGCTGGACCTGAAAAGTATCAAATCAACAGCACATTTTTCAGAAAATGGCAGATCCAATTTTATACATGTCCCTGAGGCTTCCCTCTAAGTGTTGGTGTGCTGACCCTTCACTCATTCTACGCTGCTTCTCGCAGCCTAGGAGGAGCTTTTCAAGATTGTTTCTGTCTACAGCAACCTGGCGAGATGGGCCTTGATGGGGAGGAGGGGGGGGGATGCTAACGAGATGTCCCAATGATGTTCAATATCGCATCCTGAAGACATGCAAACCGCCCGGCCAAATTGCCAATAATCTGCGCGAGACAGAAGAGATGGAGTATCGTTTTATTTTGACATGTGGTGAGATAGTGGTGTCTTGTTTGCCACTTACCGTGACGTGCGGGAGAAGAAGTGTTCCAGTTTCAATGTTGCTTTGAATTTAAAAAGGAACTTCGGCGTAACACATTTCCCGTTAGAACCTGAATTTTCTAGCCGTTATTAATAAAAAAGCGGAAAGGAGGAGCGCCCGGCTTGGATCAAAGCTTGTCTCGTGGAATGACTTAGGATGATCACATGAGGTTTTGACTTGAGATCAGCATTTTTAATGGGCAATACTGATTCATTTTTGATATTTCCATTCCTCTCAAACATCGCTGCTTTTCTCCTGCTTCAGACCAAACCGGGCCGCTCTTTGTTTACCCTACGCCATGAAATATATAATTCAAAATCCCACTTTCACACTTTAGTCTCTCAAATATCAACCTGGCAGACATCCTTGTCATTCTGAAGACATAATAAATCTCGCCACAAGCTGTTTGGTCTGATTGGAGTAGAAACACAGCTTTCTGATTCCTTTCACCGATATCTGTGATAGCTGCCAGTGAGCTGCAAACTCTGATCTCATAAGTGGTCTTTAAAAAATGCCCCACCATGGTATTTGGCGGCACTTCCCTGTTATTTTCATGCTTTTGCGGATATTAAAGGTTGGCAGCGAATGACCTTTCGTTTAAGGGGACCTTGCCCAAATCATCACACAACTCTGACTTTTGAATAATGTCAAATATTTAAGAAGCCTTGTGTTCCTCTCTGTGTCACTTCTATGGACTGACTGACTTTCTTCAGACAAATAACCCTAAATATCCTCTGAAACATCAGACTGGTTCATGTGGTCTTGGTCAAAGTCTTCACACTTGTGGTGTATAAGATCCACTCTGTTTGCTCAGTGTGTTTAGCTCAGAGCTGCACAACAAGGTTCAAATGTTGTTATGGGGTGAACTTTCACTTTAAGTATTACATTTTATGTTGGCGTTTCAATGCATGCAGAAATCGATGAGTATTTACTCATTCCCTCCAATATAAAATAGTAAAAATCTTTTAAGTGCATAAACAAATGAGGTTTTCCTCTGACAGTGAAATCACATTTCAGCAACTTTCATCGGAATACTTTATGGGTGTGGGCCAGGAGTGGTATCAAACAATTTGGATTAGGCCCACTCAACGAACTGCACCCTGTCAGGTTCAAATGATAAAACCAGAGTGAAATTGGCCTGTGTGCAAAGGATTGCTGAGGGCAAGGATTATAAAGGTTTTTCACCCACCACCTTGCCCCCATATTGATTTAAGTATAACTAGGAGATTTATCAACACACAGTGTTTGACAGGGAGTTCAGTAACACTTAGAATTAAGTTGCAACTACGCTGGGGAGGAATAGAAATGCCACCACAGCACAGGCTTAGGAAGGAGAGCCACTGGGATATGTGGCTGCCAACATCGTTCATTTTTCCACATCAATAAATTAATAAACATGACCTTCATCCAGTTAATTCTGTTTTTGAATACACCTCTCTATTTAACAGGGAACACTGCAGCTTCAGCCATGAAAATAGAAGTTTGTGAAGCAGAGGGACATAGTGCAGGACCTTTCTGGGTGGGTCATGGACAGAGAACAATAAAGACAAAAATCCTTCTTGTAATAATAGGCAAGAACATGTGGATCAAAAGTCTCTGTAATTTCAGGACCACCATGAACTAATCTGGATGTTTTTGGTATAACTGCATAGAAAAACCTTATTTCTCATATGAACGTCCTCAAATCTTGATCATATGAAAACACAAATCACATAGAGTCTTCTTGGGGGTGACATCACAGTGATATGCAACTATGATGTTTTCAAATCGATAAATATGTTTCCAACATTTTTTAATTCCATTTTTAAGACGCAATTGAAATGCTCCGTTCCTCCTAAAGAACAAGTGCTATCTTTTAATTTATCTGGTTGTATTAAGTCAAAGCCCTCTGGACTCTCTGCATAATCTTCAAGATTCTGCGGACTACAACAACAACGACAACAATTGCATTCCTGTAACAACTAGATCTGCCATGACCTGGATGACTCAGAACATTCACTGACATCTTTAATTTTCCGCAGTATATTCAAGTGAAGCTCAGATCCGCTCCTTAAACTGTGATGTCAAGTCCTTGTACACCTCCGCAGCTATGAATCTACATTCTTGTAGCTTTGAGAGGGATACAATCATGGTCACAATTGCTGAATAAATAATCTAAGGCTCTTTGAACAAGTTTCAGACTGACTGGCTTTATAGGAAGGTGGGCTGAACCAGATGACACCCGCCACTCCCAGGCGTCACTTACCATCAGCCTCACATGCATTTCGAAAATGTGCTCAACCCGAAATGCACCCAAGATTTCAGATTTCAGTTGAAAATTCACGATACTATGAATAATCCCTTCTATCACTGGGTGCATCTGAGCCAATACTTATCGCCGAGAGAACATTTATACCCCATCTGTTTAACTCCGCAATGTTATCTTTATGGAAAACAGCCTATGAGCCTTGCGTTGCCTGGAAGCACACGTGGGATGAGATAGGAGACGGATACAAGAAGATGGGAGACAACACAGTGCAAGGAGCATTGAAGCAAAAAAGCAGCAAGGGAATCTGTCAAGGAATCAAAGCCCAGACAAGTTGAAGGGGAGAGGATTCAGATGCACAAACACACACTGTGTTTTTCTCAGACCTGGAGGTGGAAGAGCACAGCTCAAATCAAATTCCACTTAGCTATTTTCAAACTTTGGTGTGCTCTCATGTAAAATAGTTTTTCACAACACCTCGTTTTGCCTCAAAGACGGACGTCCTAGCCTCTGACTGACCCACTTGGGTAACCCTGTGATGTTAACACCACAGGCATATCCGTGTGTGGTTCCCATCAAAGAGGGAGATCTCACATCAGACGCTGAATCATTTTGAACCCAAAGCGCTGGCTGACGCCTCTAAAATGGCCGTGTTGTTGTCTGTTTCTTGTGTGTTGTCTGTTGGTTTTCTGATGTGCAGAAGGCAGTGCTTTAAAATATCATCATGCCACTGGAGAAGGCTGACTTTTTCATAATGAAGGAAGAGTGTCTGATTTCTTTTTTTGTGTATTCAGCAAACCCCAAATGATCACCTTTTAACCATTTTTTCCCTATTTTCCAATTCAAATAGCCTGCTTTTGACAGCCTCTTTTAAAACTACTATTTTTATATTCTTTACAACCTTATTCCAACTGCACTTATTTTTCCTGTTCACAGAAAATATGATAGTTTGATGATTACTTTTAGAATTTCTTTCAAATCGATGGCGTGGTTTAGAGATGGGTGTGAGGGGATCTGGTCTGCCGTTAAGATTATCACTGTGCAAAAATATGAACCTACAAACAAACCCAAAAGAAATTAAAAAAAAAAGAAATAATGATGCCACGAGCAAGTCACGAGATAAAAGTCCTAAAATGTCTCACATGAACTTTTTAACAAATGAACACATTTGTAAAAATATTGTTCATGTCACCTGGCATGTGACCCCACAAACTTGTTTTCTTTTACTTAAAGAAAGTAATTAGATTCCATCACTCTCTAATCAGTCATTTATCACCACTTCTTACAGATATTTTTAAAGATAACGTTGATGCTTCTCCTGTTAAAGGCTAGGTGATGTGAAGGTCAGTGATATTTTGCAGAAAAGATCTACAATTAAGGACCATAGACATGTATTATAGCTTGCTTAGATGAAAGTTATCTTGGCAATTATTCTCCACTTGCTTATCTTGGATGATACGGGTGCATGGCGGCGCAGAATAATGATGAGAGAGAATGACATTTGGCTATCCTTGTTTTGTCCTCCTCTTACTTCAATAAAAATGTAAACAATGTTTACAGTTTGTCCTTAAAGGCCAAAAACTCCTGACACAACAGTATTCTAATTTACATAGATTTTGAAGGACCGTGTCACATTTAATAATTTGCATGTAAGCAATATATGAAAAAAAAAAGTTCATAAATAATACCAAACTCCCATTGTGTTTATGTGGTAAAATGCAAAATTATTATTACTTGACAGATATTTGGCTTTCAGATATCCAGCAACCCTGCTGCCAGCTCCATCATTGTCATCATCAAATATATTTTCCCTTCTTCAACAGCAAAGCTCCCCTTGTTGTGCTCATTGACTGCTCACGCACACATCCCGCCCCGCTCCCTGGCCCTCATTCCAGTGCTTGAGGTATATTCCAAACGGGATGTAAAGCTCTGTAGTGATGCAGAGGGACATCAGTCCAAAGGTTTAGCAGCAAACAACAATCTATCATGGGACCGCAGAACACCTGCTGGGACCCAGATGTGCTCTGGCACTTTTTTACAGGGTGGCTGGTGGAGCGCTCCCTCAGGGACTCAGCCTACAGCTGTGACAATGGCTACAGTACGTCTGCCTGATCTCCACATCTGAGCCCTTCCCTGCTGGGTTACATACAAATCCACAAAAGCTAGTCTGCAGCACTCATGCATGTGCCTCAGCTTCATGAATATAATATATGTGAAGGCGGATGGAAATTTTGAGAAAGCTGCAAATAGTTAAGGCTCGTAATCCACATTGCAAGAACTGAGGGGGGTTTTCAGAGGCTAAGTAGCAGCTTGTGCGCTGATGAATGATTTTCTATCCAGCTTTTGTAGTGCAACATGCTACACAACAACAGTCCCTGATGTGAACGGGCAGACTTACCCACCACTATCCTGCCGCTGATGAGCAGCCTTCCCATGACATACATTTAAAATTGTGTGAATTCTTGAATTGGTGTTTTTAACAGCTGCAATAATTGAAACTGAAGACTGTTTAAGTGCTTCTTCCATGTATTTTGTGAGTTAACTGTAAATGGTTCTAATTTAAATGTGCAATGTTGATTATTGCAGCGTTAAAATATGATGTGGTAAATTACAACAAGACATTTTAAGCATCTTGATTTTTTTTTTTTAACCCTATAGGTTTGAAATGATGCCTCTAACACCCTTTGAACCACGTAAAACCATATAAGCAGTTCATCGCCATTCCATGAGACTAATTAGACAATGTCGCTCATTTCCACATTATCCAAAATATGTAAAACATGCATATTTTTATGTCTTACGCCTTCTCTTCCCTTCAGGCAGCGCTGGGATCACAGGCGAAAAATGTGAATCATTCCACAGTCAGAACTGAAAGGTCCAGCTGCGTGAGGTCACATGGGCAGCTTATTGTATGGACCTCACATGCTAATTTAGCATGCACAATACAGTGTCAGTGGGAGATGAGATCTAACACTTTAACCTGGCAGTTTGAAAGAAAACTGAAACCTTAATGTGCCTCTATCCCAGTGAGGTAAATAATTCTTGTGCTGACTGGCTTATAAAAGAAAATGTAATTGTGTCTAATGAAGATCCACCAATAGTCTCTGTTTTTGCAAGAATTTCATAAGAGCAATTCTGGCTCTAGGAACCAAACTTTTTGCCTATGATCACTGTAGTTCCCAAAGGGTAGAGAAGGAGACATGTTTTGCTATCAAAAATGGGCAGCATTCCCCCTTCAACTACTGCAAAGCCACCCTCGAGAGAAATATATTTTTATTAAGTAAAGTTACATAGAAAAAGTAGTTCATGCTGTTTTGTGAAAATGATTGTATCTACAGCACCATGCAACACAAATAACATAAATGCAAAACTACCACCAAGCAAGATGTTAACAAAAATCGTTTCCATGAAATAAAGTGTGATAATGTTGAGTGTTTATTAAAATGACTACACTTCAATAGCTGACTGCAATAACGTGTAATCTGGGCATAAAGGCAAAGCAAATGACCTCATCTGGGTTCATCAAAACAATTAGTCGACAGAGCGCTAACTTTATTTTGTAGGTAATGCCCATCCATCTGCCACAGGCCACAAACCACACATCCAACCCCAAACCAAACAACACATTTTGGATTCTTCACAGAAAAATAATGTTCTATCTCATATAAAACTAAATGAATACTTCACCCAAAGATGAAAATCACTATCTACTCACCCTCATGTTAGTGGAAAAACTCAGGAACATGTTTGCATACCACAACCAATTAGCTAGTGCGGCGTCATACCAGCCTTCTCCAAAACAGCAGAAGTGGTCCTGGTTCTTGACTTCCAAAAAGGGCATAAAAAATGGCCATTAAATAAAAACATAATCCAATACCATAAAAATGTTTCGAAGGCAAAATGATCGCTCTGTGGGTCCAAAAGTCCTAATTATCTCTTAGATTTGATCCCTGTCCCAAAGCCGGGCTATTATCAACTTTCCATTTATATCATCTCCAACAAACATTTTTTGCATTTATGCAGCATTTATGAGTTAATCCACAAGAAACATGGAGTCTACTCAGTCAATAAATATATAATGCCTATTCATATTTTTCAGTTTTGTTCTAAAAAAAAAAAAAAGTGAGGTGAACTTACTTTGTCCAAAATAGTCAAGCAGGGCTTTGTCTATAGCCTGCTGGTAAACACAACCCTTTTCCCTATGGCAAATCACATTTTTCAATAAATACCCAGTGACAAATACCTCGACAGGGAGCAACTTCAATCCTAATTTGTCATTATTGCAGCAGTACTGTATAACTATTAATAACTGGCGGCAGCACTGAGCGAAATGTTACGAGGCAGCACTCCCAGAATGCCGAGCGAAGACGTGTCAAGAGCGACCCCTGACATTTACAGTCCAGATACAAGACTTTGTTCAATATACTGGATTTTCCCATCTTTCAGAAGTCTTATATTTGATAGTGCTTCACTATTTGTGGACCTTATGAGTTAACTTTCACAGGTACATCCTTTGACACTGACAATTTCAAAAGGTGCAACCCACCTTTTTTTTTCTGTAAAGACTTACTGCACACTGCACCAAGTCGTCACTGATCCTGAAGATCCTGAAGTGGCTTTGCTGTTCTTTTCTCATTTGCCTCTTTCTAGCCAAAAATTGTTGGTAGCTGCAATAACTATACTTCAACATTAGAAATAAGGTGAGATGATAGAAGACAATTGAAAATGTGTTGTCAATATGTTTTAGAAAATGAAAATAAAAGTAATTTTGAAAAATACTGAATACAGTTACAATTTTTTTGTTTGTTTGTGTTTTTACAGCCATACAGCCATTTATTTAATTATTTGCTTACCTACTCAACTGCTTACTTGCCTAGTTATTAACACTAAATCCCTATTATCCTCCTTATCCTCATGGTTTTTGTGTAATTACAGCCCATTTGCCACTAAACAAATACTGTATGTTGTTTATCCTGTTTAGTGCACAGCACATGGGTGTGAGCTGAGTCACTGGAGTGGGGGTAATTTTCCTGCGGTTCTGGTGCAGAACCTGTGCCAGGTCGTAAAATCTTAGTCCCAAAAGCAGAGGAGCAGAGGCAGTCTCTGTAGAACAATGTCTCACTAACGGCATATTTTTACACCAGTGGATGGTCACTGTTTCTGCTTACAGTGGCCCACTTATGAGCTGCTACTGGGTTACTGTCTGTGGAGTTTTTCAGCATTTGGCTGTTTGTGCATGCGGCATGATACATCTTTTGTGGCTCTTTATGGCACCATATGTGTTATGTTTATGTGTCTGCGTTTTTTTTTTTCTTTGTGATGTTTGAACAAGTGATTGAAATGCGAGATTTGATTAGTTATCTGATAGTCTTGTATAGACATCTGCTCAACTCTTTGTTCAATGGGTGAGCGAAATAGTACTCAAGGGATGTGTTTTTCAAAGGAAAGCGAGTGGTTGTTCCCCTTAGTGTACCAAAATCATAAAACAGAATTTTCAATTATAGACTTTTACCAGCTGGAAGTTTAGGGTTTCTTTTTCTCTCTCTCTCTCTCTTTTTTTTTTTTTTTTAACTGGCTATGACCCATGGTCTGCTAAAAAAAAAAAAGAGAAAATACTGAACTTCTTTTCAGTATAACAACTGCAACTGGGAGTTATATATCATATCTCTTAGTTACATAGACCTGACACCAAGACAGTATGTCTCGGACGTCATCATTTGACTCTGATTTGAAGGAAGGAGGTTTTGAAGGAATTTTTTTTAAAAATCAACTGTTTAGGGGAGAAATTGATTTTTCCAACTGCACCAAAACAATTTATGACATTTGGACATTTGTTTGTGCATGAAAAATAAAAAATGATCACATGTTTATAGTGATAAGCAACTTGCTAAGCAAATTGCTGTCCACTTAGCCATCAGCAAATTGCTAATGGCTAAGTGGTTAGCAAAACCATGATGCCCTGTTGTACAGTGAGGAGTTGTAGTGATTCTGCCCCTCTTAATACTTTTGTTGAAAAAAAGATAATAGCTTGTGTAAAGAAATAGACATGGTAGTTATAACTAACCAGCTATTTTTTATATCTCACCAGCAAGCTAGAACGAGTCAAGTCATAAATTTATTGGGCAGAGCTGATCATAGAGACAAAATATATGTATTTAACGTGCACTGCAGTGTTAGCTTTTTGTTAGCAAAAGAATTATTTGGTTTGGAAAGTGAGTTTAGATTTTGCTGGCTCCAATTTAAGAGAGAAATGTGCAGATGAAAATGTCCAGGTTTAAATCAGACAGGGATGATTATGTGAAAACCTCAAGTAATTTCCCCATAGAGAAAATGATTCAGAATTCCATAGGTTTGTGGTCAACATTATGCCAGACTTCTGAGGTCTAAATCTGAATATGAAGTAAATGTAATAGATGACCACAGGATATGACAGGAGAGAAATATTAAGACATCTAAAAATTCAAAATACAAAACACAGCTGCTATCACCCCACACCCCCAACGATTGTGGTCTTAGCAGCTTGTAGCCAGTCTCTTCGTGGGAATGTGGAGTAGCATACACAACGTGTCACATGAAGGCAAATGGCCTCGAAGCTCACAGGAAACAACCAACCAAGTGCTGTCATTTGTCGAGGATCTTGCCAGCAGCGACCCAGAGGCTCAGCCTGTGTAAAACAGACATTTGCCTAGAGGCCTTTCTCTTTTTTTTTCTGATATTTCGCTTGTATTTCATGTTCTGGAGTCTACCACTACATTCACACCTGGTATCCTGTTGCAGAATCTAAAGACAGCTGCTTTGGTAAGAAACCGGGGCAAACGGAGTGCAATGAAAGATGACTTCAAATTCTGTGACGTTGAAGAATCTACATCTGGTTGCAGTTGTCACATCTTTTTTTTCCCCTGCTATCCTGCAAAAGGGTGTTATGGTCTTAAAAAAGAGCAGAAAGAATAGAAAAAACATACACATGCACATTACTATTCCACGTAAAAATGAAGCTAGCAAGAGTTAATTGACAAATGAAGTGTAAAATGACCTCCACACACAATAGAAAGATTAATGATTTGAGTCCAACAATGGGCCTCTGACTATGAGAGCTAAAGTATCACGTGGATTTGCTGTCTCACTCTGAAAAAGAGGGTGTCTTTGCAATTAACTGCACGATGAATAAATCTATGAATCTGTTGGGATAATACAGCACCTATGGGTAGCAATGCACTACAAATACAGTAGCAACCGTTTCATGATTATAATCTATACACTTCATCACATTAAATTCAGTAGATCTGTCAAGTTTCATGTAACTCCTGAGTGGATAAAGATTTAATAATCTATTTTTATGTCAACACAGGTTGCTATAGGAATTTGTCTCGGTGTGCTCAGAATTGACAAAAACAGGACAACATTTGCATACAGAGCAGTATACGCACGAGTCTGTCACTTATGACCGGAATACACATATGCACAGAACAATATAGAGCCTTTAAAAGAGTATACATTCTCTATTTTGTCCACATACACAATCGGAGGGAAAACATCTACCACAGCTTTACTCGGAAATGTGAAAGTAGTTATTTACCCCCTGATAGACCATTTGAATGACAGGGGGATTCATTCAGCTAATTTGTACACACATAAGTGGTGCGCTGCATTGAACCTTTTTGTGCAGTAAGTGTTTATATTGATTGGCCCCAAATTTGGCTTTGAACAAGCCCACATTGGAAATAGCAACACGGCAGTAAATTGTAGAGTTAAAGGTAAAGTTGCCATTTTTGTTGCTGAAACATGGTTGATCTATCTCTCTATCCATCTATCTATCTATATCTATATCTATACTTAATCAGGATATGCCCCTCATTTTTGCAACAATCTGTTTTCAAAACAATATCTCATCTTAGCAGGACATTTTCACATATTACCACACGTCGCTCTCCTGGTGTTTATGAACAGTTAACCACCAAGCCTGTCTTTCCTCCAGATTTAAGGAGGTATACTCACCCACCACCATATGTTTGATTGTTTTGAAAACCTAATCTAGAGAAATGGCACCTCAAATACAGAGAGAGGTGGCAAAAAAAGGCAAAAATGACTAGAAACTGTCAAATGTGTCAAATTTTCAAGAACATTTCAGTGAGGGATCGTCTTCAGCAGCTAATGTTGAAGATCTTCAGCTCTGGATGAAAGTTGAATAAATAATCACTAATGAGTAGTAAAGCATACTGACTTTGTTTCTTTATAATTGTCTTGCGGTCGTGCATTATGATTTTCTTGTTGATTTGCTGGATTTGGGCTCACAGAGATATGTACAGTGTTATCATTTCAGTTTAATTTTCCTCATGTTGAAGTGCTTGCCTGGAAGTTTAGTAAAGTAAAAGTGCCCTAAAAACATGCAAGTCCTTGGTTAATTTTTTAACCCAATGAAGAGATTACATATTTTAGCATAATCCTTGCAAATAGTTTGGATGGGATAACAAACCAGTGTTTAGAGATGATCCGTTTTTAATCACAGTCTCTAAAATTGTTAAAGGGGTGCAATTTGTTTCTTTCCATTGCTTTTTTTTTCCTTTTGACATTCACTCCAAGAAAACGCAAACACAAGTAATTTAATGAAATCAATTAATTCTTCAGGTGTGTAGCTTAACTTTAATTCACTGTCAAGATGTGTATATGATGTATTGTCTGTATCTGTGATCATGATAATTAGAAATATTTTCTGCGTCTCATTGTGGATTTGAGCCTCAAGTCATCTTACTGCCATGGTGACACATCTACCAGCTGGGTGGGTGATAATAATGGTTATAAGGGTGTCTTGGTTTCTGGTGACTACTGCTAATTGTGTGTTGTCTTGCGCTACCAAATAGCAGGGCCAGAGCTCAAATTGAACGCGAGGAGTCATCTATTTATTGCTGATGTATTTTACTGCAAGGGCTCACAGGCTCAGTGGGAGTCCAGCTTCTCTTCATATGACAGCAAATAACAGCGAAACAAGTGTCTTCATCTTATTTATGCATGCATGTGAATTTATTTACATATGTATCTATTATCTATTTTAAGAACGTCTCTGTCTCTGTGTTTGCTCATTTATATGTTTAGTCTGTTTTCATTTGTTTTATGAACTAATTAAATTACATTTATATTACATTTGGAAGACAAGCCCGACTGGGCTAAGAGTGTAGAAAGAAAGAGAGAAAGAAAGAAAGAAAAGAGAGTATAGTATACTGGGAATTGTCCAGCACTGGTAGGACAATGAGACAGTGAGGTAGGTGCATTTTTGCTTTAGTTTTATTTTCATATTCGGGAGTTGCACAAAAAAATGTGAAAGCTGGGTGCAGGTAATAATAATATGCAGGAGCCTATACGATTTTCAAAAATGCGTTTTTTGATTCTCTTTTCTCACCACCTCTCTCTTTCTCTGTGCGTGTGTGTGTGTGTGTGTGTCTGTCTTAGCAGTCTGATGATGCCTTGTGAAAAAAAAAAACAGCAATCAATGTATATGAAAGACAGTACACCAAAGTACATAAAGACAACCCTCCAGATGTAAAGGCTGTGTTTTGCAGTTACGCTGTGAAAAAACCTATATGTGTGGGAGCCAGTTATATAATGAGTGTGAATCTGTTTTTGTACATGGAATGAGTGCTGCCCTTCATGATGCTGAATATGCACATTGTCAGGGCCAGAATAACTTTGTGAGCATGATGTTTCCATGGGTCATCACAAAAAATAGCCTTCCAACACTTAAGCCTACTGCAGATCACTTCATTTCAGTTGATACATCGGGCTATAGACAAAGTGAGTGCCAGCCCTGAATGTTAGCTACAGTACGTGCATGCTTTTGGGTTGGAGCACAGGTCGAATCAACACACTGAGGCAGTCTGAGGCAGTTGGAAGTAAGTGGTCATATATGCATCTCATATGCTAGTATTATGGCAAGAAATCTCTAAGCCAAACAGACTCTGGCCATGACTTGTGGGGATACTGCAGAGTCAAGGGAAATCAGCACATGATAAACAGTAGTTTGTGCTGTACCAAGAAAGCTGTGACAATACTTAGCCTATTCAGTTCGAGACTTTTCGATGAAGGCCATATAATGTGCGCGCTCAAACGTCCTTCTGTCATAAACTTGAAAACTCATTGTTCAAAAAATAGTTCACACCGCCCTTGCAGCCCTGAGACATTCCAGTGTCCTATAGAGCCTCTTTCTCCTCTGCTTCAATGTGCTTTGCTTTTGAAAAAAGAAAAAAGAAAATGCTTCCTATATCTCTCTTTAGCTTGTATTTCTTTTCCTTTCTTTTTTTTTTAAGCACGTCTCTATCTTACACGATAATTCTGGGTTCAGAGTAATAGTTTTTTACATCAATTGTCACGGCACGTTGCCTCTGTCTCTTGCACGTTTAACTAATGGGTGGTTGTAATGTCGATGAGCTGCTCCGCCACTGCACTCAGGATCAGAGTGTCCACTAAAGGCCAAAAATGTAAATAAATGAACATTGCAGTACAGGATAGCATTGTTTATTGCTTGCTTAGATATTCATAGGAAAGAACGTACTGTACATCTAAGAATCACTGAACTTTGCTCATGCTTAGCATAATAACGGGTATTTTTAGTAAACATCCATTAAGTGTTTCTGTTGGCTTTTCAGTAAGTCTAAAATGTTAATGTAGGCATAAATGGCTTATCACTATTGAATATGACTTAAATTAGAAATGCTATCATTCCTAGTAGATGCTGCTGACTTGTGAAAGACTCATAGAGGCAAACAAACCCACAAATTATGTGCAACATCTAGGAAATATAGTATACTTAATATACCGCCTTAAAATATAATAGGCATAAAACGTGGTTGACGTATGACAATGGCCCTGACACAATGCCCCAATTACAGCCGGCAAAAATGAATTTTTTGGCTCACCTGGAAAGGGCTGGTAAACTAAAAGAAAGAAAGGAAGGCAGAAAGAAAGAAGAATGATTATTCACCAATTTATTCACCAATCTTTCAGATAAATATGTCGTCCTTCCTGTTTTCAATGCTATTTTGTTTATAGAATCAGTTCATTTGAAACACTCAGATAAAGTCTGTAATTCCTCATGAATTGCAACAGAATTCAATGTAACCGAGGCATTCAAACACCTATTGCCACTTTCAGTGCCATTTTCTGTGCCACTATTACCTGCTGTGTAATAGCCACAGATAGCCGTCCAAGTTTTTGCTGCTAGAATACTGACACTTTTTCGGATCTTTCTGGGGAACCAAACAACAGAGCAATGTTTTTAAAGGTCCAGATGTACGTTATTGTCCCTGAAATCCTCCATAATGCTTGTTATATGATTCTTTTCCCCTTACTAATTGGACTCTCAGTGAGACAGTGACTGTGGAATCAGGTTTAGACAAGGGTCTTTTTGGGGGAGTTGTCAAGATCTTTGATATGATGGCTCAAAGTCAGCTAACCATACAGCTTTAATGAGGTCTCCTTGAAGACTATTACAGGAAATAAATAAATAAATATATAAGAGATCTGTTGATTTTTCCTTGCAATGTTTGAAACGCCAAACTTACTGTTCCTTTGTTAACACTGTCAGTATGTGACTAATAAAGTGAGGTAGAACAAAAAGATGTTGTAAATTAGTATCGTATTGCGAAAGTATGTCAGCTGATTCATATGATTCAGAGCAGGGCTGCATTATGCGTCAGAAAAAAAGTTTGGGCACATCTAAAGTAAAGCATGGAGACATTGCACAGACACGGAAATGACACCGGCATCAAAGCTGTATCATTACAGGCCACGGACGGTATTCCATCAAGAGTACTTCATACCTAAAGTGGGCAAGCATCTTCTATTTCCAGTCAGTCATTGTGACCTCATCTGCTTTACTGACAATAAAACACTATTGGCTTTGAAGACCAAACAAGCAGTAGGACACATCATGGTTATATGTGTAAATAACAGGAGAAAAATAGACTTTTAAAGGAAAGAAATAAATAATGTTCTAACAAACACAGCACTTTCATCCATCCTCGTGCAACAGCATTGCATATAAAAGGTCTAGCATCCTTACTGTTATAAAACACCCAGAAATCTTCAAATGGATTGGGGAGCTCAAAAACTATAGCTTTCGCTGCCATTTTAATGGTGAATTTACTTGCAACTTTACCAAGAACTACAAAAAGGAACATTAAAGTGAAAGCTGCTTTGCTTCACAGGCTGCTGCTCTCGTGGGTTTACCGAGACATACGGTTAATGCTTTTTTGTCTGCTGGAATCTTTTGTGTGGGCCTCCATCATTATAGCTGACATGTGATGTGATGTAAAACAAGCAAATCATTTGCACCACTTTCTGTGTAGTGTGCAGAGAAAATAAGATTAAAACCGTATCCAGTTACCGTGGCTAGCGGGAGGCCCAGGTTCTTAATTGTGGAGTTTGCTGCGGGCAGTCAAGGTCTCTGTGTGAGCATATGCAACTGTTTACTGGATATTAGAATATATCATCACATGTCACGACGGAGACTCTCTGTGAAATCACATTTCAAGAGAGGTTATTGTCACTTTCATCAACAATTAAAATGCAACTGCCCCTCCACATAAAAACAGTGCTCTGTCAGTATATAAATAAATAAAAGTACATGGTTTAACATGCAATTTGAAACATACATCAGTAATAAAACAACAAAAGAAAATTAAAGGTGTCTATCTATCTATCTATATGTATAGATATAGATGTAGATATAGACATATAGATATACAGCACCTCTGTTTGAAGTGGGCACTCAGTCCATTGTCTGCATCTGTTGATATTCCAGCAAGAGTGAGAACCTGCTCTCACCTGCTTTTCAAATGAGAAGCAGGTGAGAGCAGGATACTACCACTTAGATTTGTTACTCAACACTTTTGGAACTATTCACCCCACCTTTTCTTAGACGGCATGAGTGCATTATTGTTTGCCTCGGAGTAAACCATGGCGTCACACTTGACCTTAGAACTAACTCTTCACTTGCAAACAAATTGGAATATATGAGACAGTATCATCAGAAACCATGGAAAATATGATCGCTGGATCCAGTTATTCTTATAATGCTCAGGATAAAATGTCAATGGGCATTAGCTAATTTCATCAGTGATGCTTTTTATTAAATTCTTTTAAAAGCCATTCCGGTTTCCTTGCCAAATATGTCATATTAATTTAAGGCTGGAGTCCTTGAAAGAAGGATAACCCAATTTATACATTCATATGGTAAGGCTATGGTGCATTTTGAGAGAATTAAAAGCAGACCCAGCAAAATATTGCCTGTAACACAGTGATACTCAACAGCAGAGTAATGCTTTTAAAGTCACAATTATCCAAAGGCATACCTCTTTGATTTTAAAGAAAATACCTACCATATGTTGCATTGGCATTTGAATCAACAGTACAATGAAACATTCATCCCCCTCCTTGGGTAATGAAACAATGTGCTCTGTTCATATGAAAATGACACTGCCGCTGCTGATGTATGTGGGATGCAAAGTAGGATGCAAACTTCTGTGCGTGCTTGTTGTTCTGGATATCATATGACTTAACGATTACTAACTGTTGTTTTCCACTCCGTTGATGGCACAGAGATGATAGCAGTTCCCTAGATGTTAAGCCAAAAGGAACACAGGCTCCCAAATGGTTTGACAAGGCTCACAAACACAGCGCGCAAAAGCCTCTGCATCAGTCAAAAGCTGTGTAACCTTTTTGTGTTGTCTGGCATGCAAGCCCTTTTACCAATTATCCAACAACAGGTATTATGTTTTGTTTACATTGCTGTGCTTTATATTTAAAAGACAAGGAATACAAAAAAAAAAGAAAAAAAAAACACATTCTCTCATATGCCCACTCACCTCCTCAGTGCCTCTTCGTTTGCATGGTCTCCATGGTAACAAGAGTTCTGCTTTGCTAGTCCTGATTCTAGTGCCTGAAGTTATGTGCTGTAGCAGTGGGGAAAGTTTCAAAGAGAACTATGAAGTTCTGTAATTCAAAGCAATGTGCTGTTTGATTAGCTAGTTAGATCATGCTATTGTCCCCCAACAGACAGCGGACCTTGATATGGCAACCCTCGGTGACCCAGGGTGAAATAATGACACCTCTTGACCGCTACAAAAACCTACATTGCAAAATATTTTTAAAAGAGCACATATGAAAGGTAAAATCCAGCTGAGATTTGTATTTTAATGACTTCAGGTCCAGTCCAACATGCTAGTTCCAAATCATAACAACTGATTGCTTTAACTTCTTCAGAGTGTTTGATACAGTGGCTGCTGCTGAGTGTGTAGTCAGGTGGAGCTTGATTTGTTAGGCCTATTTTTGAAGCAGCAACAAATGTTTTAGATGATTAATAACAGCAGAATACTCATTAATTTTATTAGATGCAGCCTGCAGCTAATAAAATTAATGAGTATGTTTGATTTAGATGTGTCATTGTCAATCATGAGGCACTGTCAAGTGAGTACTGGTAATAGCAATTGTTAATTTTCCATTTCAGTGTGAATTTGTATTGTGAGGCCAGCACAATTAAACATCAAGATCTATATTATAAGCAACAGTTACACAAGCCTTTTTAATGTGAATTCTGGTATCTGATCACAATAGTTGGCCTTAAGTGACATGTCTGGGTGCACATAAATCAGATATTGTTCTCACTGGGTTTGGATCGGACAAAACACTTGAGGTGGCCTTGGACGCATTGAGATCAGAACTGCTTGTACTCTGGATGTAATCAGACATTTGAAAACGCATTCATCAGGAGTGGCTCAAAAAAGGAAGAAGAGAGCTGACCATGATGGATGGCAGTGGCTTCAAGATGTGGACTGGCATGGGAGCTAGTCTACATTCACACAGCCAAATCCTCTTCTCTACCAAAACAGCTGATGCACGCAAGAACTCAATACTTGCATACACTGCAAGCCTCTGCTGCTGACTCCTAATCAGTGGACTCCTTATGAGGGCCTCATCTCGAATACTCGACTACCTCGACTATAATTTGAATTCCAGTTCCAGAAATCACAGGGGCAGAGGAAATTGCAGAGCCATTGCTTTTAGCATTTTCCATGTATAGTTACGAATCGTAAACCACCGCCTTTAACATTAATGCTAGCAACTAGCTTGACTCAGCAGGAAAAAAAACTGACAGGAGCCGCCAACAACAGAAAGAAACAAATATCAAAAATGAACAAACACTTTTCTGCTTTCCTCTGTCCTCAAATCCTGCTCGCAGACCAGGCAGACGAAAATGAGGAAAGGAATCCACACTTAAAACTCAAAATGAAACACAATGTCACCTTCAACTGTTAAGCACTAAATGAGACACACTCCGCTGCTAATAAAAAACAACTTCAGGGGAACATCAGCATGTTGGCTGCGGTGAAACGTGCCCTTTTCACGTTCTGTAAACTTGCACAGATGACGGCAGAGAGATCGAGTGGCTACTAGCATGATAAGCTATGGCAAGATAAGCTACAGTATGGCAAGATAAGATTAGCATAGTCAGTGTCTGGGCTCAACAGAAAATACAGGAAGGCCAGGGAAAAAAAAAAAGGAAATACAGTGCTGCTAGTTGTAATATTTTGCATTCAATTTCATTTTATAGCATTATTTTATTTATCAGTTTTGCATTACAATGTTTAAAAATCAACTTTACCATATTGAAATTGTTTAAAATATTGTTGCAATTTGTCTGGTGGGGCGATGTGCATGCGCTCCCTCCTGGCCAGCATCCCCTGATCAGATACATGGGGTTCAACACATCAGGATAATTCAGACCAAGTAAAAATGCTTAAGTACTTGATTGAAGGAATATCTTACTATCAAATGACTATTTCAATTGTCCTTTGTAGGCTCCTATAGCATAATGAACCAAAACCAGATTACACTGAAGTCATATGCACTATAGTCACAAATATTACCATAAAAGTGCAAAAGAATGTTCCGCCTATCTGTTACCATTAAAAAGCATGAGTGGAGGGAAAGATGAAAGGTAAAGGTGCTTTTACACCTTTAAAGATGTCCTGGTTTGAAACACCGGCCTTGTTGCTGTCATGTCACGACAGGTCAGTGTGTGGAGAAACAGGGGCTTAAAGAGCACGAACAGATCACTGACCAAACACATGTGATCTGCGATGTAGCCTGAGGTCAAATAAGCTTGAGTCAGGCCATAGCATAATAATGCAGCAAGCCTACACAAAGGAGACCTGTGCTGTACCCTGGAAGGAGCAGATCATGTCTCGTTGGCCATGCATGAATGTGATGGGTCAAAGGGGAAACTAGGCTGAATTTGAAATGTTGTCTTCGAGCCAAAAACAAAATGATATAAATAATAAAATCTTTAGCCTATCTAGTGTTTGATTTGTACAATGCAACATGTAGTTGTTTTTCTTATTTTTTTTTCTTTATAATCACCTCAAGGTGATGCAACGAGAATTAAGACAAGATGATAAGATGAAACTTTAATGATCCCCAAGAGCAAATTAGGTGAAAGTACAGCACTTTAAGTTTTTTATCCCTATTAAAACAATTTCATGTACATAGTTTGCTTTTGGTCTGCAAGCTATGGACTTGTTGTTCTTCACTGAGCCGCCATATTTTACTCTTTTGATCTGGCCTTTTCAAACACAGGAACACATTAGTCTTTGGGCATGTGTGAGGATATACGTTTTCATCCACCAAATTCAGGCTACAGTCTAATTAATGCAAAGTGATATTGGCAGACAATTGCCATTTAGTTGCACAGAGCACCAACGGGGAAGAGGGTGCATCTTCACTTAAAATATTCAGTTGATGACTTTATTGCCACAAGGCAGAGACAATTGCTTGACAGCCAGATTGTGACTTTTAATTTAAAAGAGCTGCCAGTAAACAGAGAAGGCTGTCTGATACACCAGTGAAATTATGGACCTTACTGATGCTGGAGGGAATCGAGACAGCAAGCGAAAGAATCAGGAAGGGGGGGAGTTCAAAAAAAAAAAAAAAAAACTTTACTCTTCAATTTCTTGGGTTGAGGAATGAAACAAGAAGGGCAATAAGGATACCAGTTTCAACAGAAAGTCTCCATGGAGTGTTTAAACCCCTCCTGGCAATGACTGTGAGTGTGACTGGTAATATGAATGTTTCCTGACATTTTCAACTACCTTTCATTGTCTGAACTTATCAAAATAAATAAATAAATAAAATTGTATTAAATAAAATAAAATAAATAAATAAAAATTTAAAGCAGTTTTTCCCACACACCTTCCCCATGTATTGGCTTTCCAATGTTATTATGCCATTTTTAAATTGCAGACCAGATGATAATATTTTTCTAGGCAACCTATTCTTATGTTTGGAATTCTTTCTCTACAGGAGAGATTACGGACCGGGCTAAGGGGTCGGTGCCCTGGGGCCCCTCACTGCTTGAGGCCTCCCGGGGCCTCAGGCTGCGAGGCCGGGGGCCATTCTACTGCAACTGCAAAATTTATAAAGAAACACAGAAATGAAAGAGCAGCTTGAAAGGGGTAGATCTTCTGTGCAGCTGATTTATCTGATTCTAACCCAACCAACATCCTCTATATGTTCTTCATGGATAACCTATCCTATTTAAACTGTATTTTGAGTCATACCATTAGGCAGTGTGAGCACAGTTCATTCTCCAATGCATTTTAAAGGGTCCACTTTGGAGTCATAGAAAGTATAATTTACACACCTACGCTGGGCTGCCTTCATATTTCATTCCACTCAATACATGATTTCACTCCCAAATTAACTGACCTAACTCTTGATACAGGGACTGACAGTTAATAGAGAGCTAAACATATGTTTTTAAGGTATTTGAATTGTAAATGGTTTGTTTATGTTTTTTTTCCTTTTCTTTTTTGTATAGAGGCTTTGCATCTGCGTCACACATCTCCTGACAGTTCCAGGATTATTTGTGTAGTTAAATAAATAGTGGCTGAATAGAAGACAGCCAAGCTAGGAAAAGAGATATGTGAAAAGATACTTGTGCTGTGGATCTAGTGCCATTTGTGATCATTATAAAAACATTTGTAGGTTACTGTGACACAGCAAAATGTCTGGTCTACAGTCCAAGTCTCCACTTCAGAATATTCTGAATTGTAGGTTGATAGGCATCAGTTCAGTTAATCAGCTGTTTTGTTGTCTTTGTTAGTGGTAGATAACATGCCAGCAAACTAAATTAGCAAAGAATCTGTTCTTAATGTTAATTACCACAGCACTTATATCAGCTATCGTGCAAGTCAGATGTGTCGACAAGACAGTGATGGGAAAGTTTGCAGATACTATGGTCAGGCAACTAACACAATCTAAACACATGACATCAGTCCCCAGTCAAAAGCACCATAGCAGCTCTTACTGAAGTGCAAACCTCCTCCAACACTGAACGATTCTCCAGCTGGCAAAGCTGCAGCCTGTAAAGCTTTTGTTTTTTCAATTGTTTATCTTTCGGGTTTGACCTTCTGCCATTCAGCAGTCGACTTGGAAGTCCCAGTTGTGAGACCTTCCCAAATGATGAACACAGCATAATAGTTGCGGCTCAAAAACCATAATTGTCTAATGGCGGAAATTCCAGACCTGGATCACCACCAAAATCTAATCAAGAGATCCTTGGGCCAAGGACTGTATGTCCACCAAATTTCAGCCTAATCAGTTCATAACGTTTTAAGATATCTTGCCAACAAACACACAAACAGACAGGGGTGAAAACATAACCTCCTTCCAGCTTTGTTGGCGGAGGTAATCATGTCTGTTCCGTACTGTTTAGATGGCCAAGTGTTTATAAATGCAATCATCTGACATTGTTGTAATGAGCTGAGGACCTCCAATATCACCGCCAAAAGGCACCTTACATCATCTGAAGTGAAAGCCCTTTATACACAGGGAAAATTGGATCTGTGTTTTGGTGGCATTTTGAAGCTGCATGTGCTTGATTGAATGAGAATTTAGTTATATGTGTACATACATGTACAGGCTGCTTGACATAATGTCAAACCACATATAGGCTGCCTGACATAATGCCGGGTTACAGACTTGTTGGCTGATTGGGCTGCCATGATTGGGTTTTAATTTGAAGCTTGATGCAAAGATCATCTGTTTCTGCACAAGCGGCAGTCAAAGAGCCAGCAAGCCGGTCACTGTTCAATCAGGTGAAGAGGACATAAGATACGCGTTTGAATTGCCTATCACCGGCCCAGTTCCACTTCTTAGTCAAATACATGTTATCCTTTGCTGGCTCTGAATTCAAGCTGCTCCTTCTGGGCATGTGACGCATTCTGCCTACACCCACAGCTAAAAGTCATATCCACAGTGCTTAATGACCTCCTTCAGCTCAGGGGAGGTGAAGGTGCTCTTAGCCCACCACATTTTCCTAATTGTTTTTTAATTACACCTTAGACTGTATCATCTGCAGTAATTTGAGACAGCAGGTCAGTTTCCTGATAGGGGGATAAAACATTAATTCAAAAATTATGTATAGTCCTGGTAAGTCCTGCCAATTCAATCTTTACTTTCCTCTTCCTTTTTTTGTAGGAGAGTTCACCTTTTGTATTTTTTATTTGGTGAGAGAGTTGGGGAGTATAGAGGGAGACAAAGGAGAGAAACCTTTGGCCAGATTGAATCCAAGGCCAGTGGGGGGACTTGTGGCTCCAGAGGTGGGGAACTAAACCACTCCACTACCTATGGAGACTGACTTTTCTTTAACGCTCGCTCCAGTCACACTGGCCTCTTGATGATCACAGCAGTCGAAATCTGGGTCAAAGTTTGAACCGATGTCCTCTTGTGATTGACTGAACTGGACTATACAATAGAGCCAACGAAATTAGCAGTTTCAATCCCAAATGAACTGTGGTCTGGCTTTAATTCTGATTGTAATTATCACTGACTGTACAAATTCTGCTTTGTTTCAGTGTCAAAGGCAATTATTGCAGCTAATAACAGGGACAGGTTTTTTAATGTACAGTTCCAAGCTGAAAATTGAATGTTTGAGAACTTTTAGAGAGCACGTGTACTTCACTCTTTGTTGTGTCTTCCCTGCTATGCTTTCATTAGTTGTCAATCTAGGCTGACTCCAGTGAGGCGGAAGCGGTCAATATCACCTCGTTCTATAACATGTAAAGGCTGAACTCTGAATCGTAGTCTACATCAGGTGCACTGGTCCTATACAGGATGCCTCATCCTCAAATAGTGTTCAAGCTGAAACAACAAGCACCCTGAATGTTTTCAAAATGCTGGCATTTTGAAAATCTGTGCAAGCATAAGAAGTGCTAAGATTTAATAAATCCTCCAAAACAATATGTAGAGTCTGGGCTGCATTGGAAATAACATTGCCTAATTTATATGATGACTTGCAAACAGAAAACTGGGAAGGCCCACACAAGTTTCATTATTATGTGATTTTTCATAATATAGAACTTAATTTATTGTCCAGTTTTTATCCAAATGAGTTTCATATCATTACTGCACTTAACACTCAGTATGAGACAAAGATGTCAGCAATAGCCTTCTCTAATAACGCAGCATACTGTAGCAGAGCTACACAGCGTACCCATTAGACTACATTGTTGAATGTAATAACCAAATGATGGTTGCTGCTGGTGGTAATAGTGCCTTAAGGTTATAGTTGTCAGTGATCATCGCCAGCAATGAGCATTACAGGCTAAGTCCTCCCTGCACCCATCCTCCAGGACCCATAAAGGCCACCCTGCGCTTTTGTTCAGCCAATCAAGATATGCATGGACATTAGCTTCGAAAGCCAAATGGTGCAATTCAACCCTGACCTGCCTTCAGCGTAAAATGAATTGAGACTGAATTATTCTCCCTCAGTTACTTTCCTATGCAGCACTATCATAAAGAGCAGTCGCTCTAATTTCCTTTGACAAATCGTTAAAGAGCCCCTGCACTCATGTGTTAATTCATCTCTACTCAGGCTACTTTAGTACAGTACAATACTCACACTGTACTCAGACAGAATATGAATTACAGCACAAAGTGCTGTTATGGTTTACACAGAATGTAATCAATATACAGCTTCTATGAGCACATTTAAAAATATTCTGCTATTCAAAAAAGGGCTTTCAAATACTAGAAAAAGATTCACTCAGTGTGTCATACCTTAATCATACCTTTGTTGTGTTGTATTGTCATTTGCATGATTGTGTACTCCTCAAAGTTAAACAGAATAAAGTCTAGCAAGGAATTATTTCTGTAACAAACTGTGAAATTGTGCATTAAAAAAAAACAAAAACAAATGTTTATTACTCTGTGATCATGCGTTCTTTGAATAATTTGTTCATCTGTATGTGCTGTTATCTACAATTAAATGCACAGAGTGATCACTCCTTCATGTTTTTCTCCGTCCTCCTTCTGGCTTGCATTATAAGTAGCAGCACCTGTGAATTAGTATTGATCAAATGGAGAGGCAGAGGGGGCTAGAGGCAGTGGAAAGCTGGCAGAGAAGCCTCCATCTTGCCGGGCTGCACAGATAGGTACTTTAAAGAAAGCAGACCAAATATAGCAGGCGAATAATGACTGACACTCTCCTGTTGACGTGCCCCCTGAGGCGACGTTATTTTATATTTGACAAAATCGGTTCACATCTGAAAACTGATATGTGTGTTGGTGTGGTTATCTTTTTAAGCAATGTCACAACAGCACTAAGGGAGGTATCTTAGAATACTGATAGGACACTTTATTGCCAATAAATGTATTTGACATAGTTGTAACTAGGAGAGCATTTGGTCTGCATTTTTGTATTTTTTCTCTCTTGCACAACAATGACTTTTTCAGAAAGGGAAACAATAAATTAGAAGAAAATGTCTTTACCGTTGTATTTACTGATAGAAACAAGCTAGTGATAATGGGACTGCATCACAAAGACATTGCCAAACAAGGAATACCTATAGTTATCCACCTGGGGATGGTCATTTTTTACCTCAGGACTGCAGATATTGTTTTTGATCGGATAAATCACAGTTGTTTGTGCCAGACAGAACAAGAAAATGTGAGCACATTGTACCCCACTGAGGAAATATTTGGCAAAGGAGAGACTCCCTTTACTATAGAAGCCTACAGGCTCCAAGTGACAATGCTGCTATCAAAATTTCAAACAACCATGATCCCATCATGATCCTTATTTAGAAATGTGTATATTATGTATATATGTATATTTATATTTTAGCATCAATCTACATCTGCATATAATAATCTGGTTTTCTAACTTTACCTATGATATAGTAACTTTTAATGAAGCTATTTCTTATCTCCAGTCATTTTCGTCAGTGCATTGATCCATGCTGTGTCCACATGGTTATTTTGGAGAATGTATCTAGAGAACATTCAAGCACACAAGGCATAGTTTTTTTTTCTTTCCCATGATGTCCAACAGTTTGAAGTTGAAAAGTGCTTGCAGTTTCTCAGTGTAAACAGCTGACTCGATGTTTTCTCGTCTCTTGGCAATGCAAAATCAATTAATGTGTAATTGTTAACTATTGTTTAGAGTAGTCACATCCACAGTAAATTAACGTTAAGGCTGAGGTGCTGCTGGCAGCACACAGGTAGCTGCCAGCAGCAGGAAGTTTCCTATTCATGCAAGTATTGGGTTTTCCAAATACAATAATATGATCGTGACTATTGGGAGTTATTTTATGGATACAGATCTAATTCTCAGGGTCTCATCCCTCCTACAAATTACTAAGTGGGCATACAGTATCGTTTCTGACAGGTTCCACAATATTTCTGTCCAATGTACTTGTAATTTCTGAATCATTTTAGCATCGATCCGGATGTTAGTAGAACTGGTTACGTGGGAGTTTGTTGGAAAACTGTGTTCATTCAAACTGTTGCTGCCCCCCTGCACCCTCCCACCACTTCTGCAGAAAGCAAAAGAAACGTTCAAGACATCCAGGCTTGCAGAAAACATTACACAACATACTGTAATAATATTGAATGTAATAACAGTTCTTGATACATTATCAATAACCAGCCATTTGGTTACCTTATCTATCCAACAGAAAACAAGTTGACTCATCACTCTTCATGCACTTACGCTTTTTATTTTTAAAAACTTGCTACTGGGGAAACGCCAAGGCAAAGACGACTTGTTTTTGAATGAGCCCTGTCTGCAGCGCTTTTCCTACACTGTATTTTCTTGTTCTTATCAAATTAGCCATTGCCAGGAAGAGCGAGATACAAGGAGTGAATATTACACTGTTAAAGAATTGCAGCATTCAGCACACCTGGGTACAGGCAAATTTCCTTCTTCTAAGTGGGAAAAATCCATTGATTGGCCCTCCAACTCTTCTCTGAGTTCTCATGTGAGCTCCATGCTACCTGACATGTATTTCACTGACATCTGTGATCGTAAATTGGCATGGCGGTGTTCATAATGAATGATAAGAAAAAAAGTATTTTTACTTTTGAACATGCTAGATTTCCCACAAAGATTGATAGAAAAAGGTTACCACTGTTTTTTATTGTTACTATTTTCTGTTGGGTTTTTTCCCTCAAAAGGAGTTTGCTCAGTCGACCAAGCTTGTCACAATAAATTCTTATAGAACTTGCATCACCATGCTGTTTCAAGGTAATATCCCATTATAACAACATACTAACAATATACTATACTAATATACTTTTTTATTCTGTATTTCTGTTTTAGCGTGTCTGTGTGGTAGATATCCAACATAGTGACTTTTAATAAGAAGTTGCTATTAATGTGTTTGTCATGATTATTACATTATTATAAAAACTAGCATGTTTGCTATAATATGGCATATTTACACTGTAAATGTTGCAGATGTTCATCAATATGCACTGTCCCTATTAAATAAATAAATAAATAAAATAAATACACCCATCGTATGAGCCTGAAAAATAAAAGAACGTTGCAACTGAGAAGAGCGCCCCATCCCCACAAACTGAGATGCCATAGCTTTGTCCTTCTTCCCCAAATAGAATTGGACACTTCCTCCCCGTCAAAAAGTGATGAATCAAAATGTAAGAGGGAAATATAAACTGTCTCTTGCACAGCAACATTAGATCTCTTGCTTCATATCCCTTTGGTATCCTTTGGTATGTAGCAATCTCAGGCCAGGTCAGTAAACATCAGTGCACTGAAGGTCAAATTTTTTTCCAAACCTCTCACTGCCATTTGAAGCTGCCGACGTGCTAAACTGCCCAGTGTATGTTTAGGTAGCTTATGATGTTTGTACTTTTTGCAGGGGTAGATGCAGCAGACGTTCAGTCTAACTACGCCTTTCACCAGCTTTTATAAATTGTTGTAGTTCATTATGGTTGATTCTTGTTATTGTTTTCTTGCCATTTTAAATGATTTTTTTTTTTAATTTGATGGGTTTAAAATGAGTTTTAAAGATGCACCCTGCACCTGTATTTGCTGACCTCCCTCAGTCCCCAAGATATTCTGTGTACAGATCTGTAGGGACACACACACACACACACACACACACACACAGACACACTTGGAGGAGATATTTCTAGAGAGAATGCATTATGAGAGGAAGGGGCCAAATTAGTATGAAATACAATGAATGGCACAGGATTTGATGTTGGCTGTAATTGCAGTATAACACAGATATTAGCAAAACGATCCACAAGCCAACAGTAAACGTTATTTACAGGGGTACTTTGTTAGAAGCACTTGGCTGTGGAACAGAATATACTTGGACATTTATTGTTTGGATAATATCTTCTCTAGTCATCTGTCATTGCCCTGTGATTGGCTTGTGACCTGTCCATGGTGTTTCCCTGCTTTCTGAACAATGCATGCTGGGAAAGGCTCCAGCCACCTGGGAACCCTGATTAAGAATAAGCAAGTGGACAAAATGAATGAATGGATGGATGGATGGATGGATGGAGGTCATCTGTCATGTAGACCAGTGGTTCTCAATCAAGTCCTCAAATACCACATGTCCTGCAAGTTTTCGCTCCAGCTCTACTCTTGCACATCTGATCCAATTAAGGGCTTAATGCTGATTGGCTGAAACAGATCTAAGCAAACCTTAATTGGATTAGAACTGGAACAAAAACTTGCAGGACAGGTGATACTTTTTTACTCATTTATTTACATCAGTCTGAGACAGTATGGATGTCGTGGTGTGAGAGCACATATGCCCACTTTGGGCAATAGTTGATGGACTATAAATAGGCTCAATGTATGTTTACTATGTTACATGAGGCCTATTGATAATTAGAATATTATAAAGCACCATGATTGGCATTGCAAGCTATTTACAAGAGCCAAAGATCTCATTCATAGTTATTCAAGTAAAGCTTTTGAATGTGAAAATGATTACAGAAACAAGATTATTACAGTTTTAGCTACAAATTTTTATCACATTAATGTTTAGAATGAGAAGTTACTGCATTTGGAGTTATAACACAGCACATCTCATTAGATACCTAATTAGGCAATTAGACACTTTTAGTTGACACTTCATGATCTTGCTTGTCAACCTGTTCTCTTGTCAGAGTTGAGTTTTTAACGAGATGGTGGGAAGAAGTTTGTTTGCGTTTAAATGGTTAGAAATCATTTCTTGAATTCTGGTGGAAAAAAAGCTTATATTTTTACTAAAACTAATTTTTCTTTTAAAGTTATTTTGAAATGTTTGGCAAAGGAGAATTTGTAATGTGTTCAAAGATGCATTTTGCCCTTCTATGACATTATTAATAGAGAGGGTGCAGAGCCCCTCGGTGCTGCTTTGAGCGGATGGTAATGTAAATGACAAATGTCAGCTATGCATGCAGGATGTGTCTTTGTTCTCTCCACAGGTTGCTTGACACCCTGCTTGTTTTCTGGATGTACAAGGAAGTGTGAACAAGTGCCCACTCAACTGATCAGGCAAATCACAGTCCTGGAGTGCACCAGATTCACACTTTAAGTATACAGAATGTGTACTGATTTAGGTTACTCCCACTAAAAAGAGATTTTTGTTAACAGTTATTCGATATTATCTGAGGGGCATGCAGGCACTTTTCTCTGGTTGTAGATACAGACATTGACAGGCAGATATAGTTTTGTTAGTGCATCATATCGAAATTTGAAGTGAAATAAAATTGCCATGGTGCTTATACTTATTAACCATTTTAGCTTGAGAAGACTGAATCAATAAATTTGATCAAATCTGCTTTTCCCAAAGCATTGTTGTTTGCTGTGACGGGTGGAGCTCTATCTTGTCTCTGTGCACAGGCTTTCACACAAAACAATTCATGATGGTGAAAAAGCACCTGGCAGGCATGTTATGCTAACATGAATAGTTTGTCTCACAGTTACTGCTTGTCATGATCATCCACTGGTTTTAACAAGAAGAATAATGATTATTAATTCAAGTGCATAATTAAATGCACTGTGTGCAAATTAGAGAGCAAACATTACATCAGAATATTGTGACATCTCTTTTGGGGAGAGGTTAACATGTCTACAATATACTGGCTGGAAATCCCTCTATTCAGTTAAGCAGGCACATTCTGCATCAGTCACCTGTTGTAAACATGCAGTGGATTTGTAGCATGCGCCTAATCTTTTTTTAATTGTGGGGGTGGGCAGAGTGATCCTCCTTTTGTGGCTGTTCTCAGTCTAATACTGCTAAGACTATTAGGATCGAACCATGGCAAAGGCTTTGGGGAAGTCTTTTGTTAAGTAGATGTTGGTGCATAAGCGATAACAAGATTGAGTTGCTTTCATGTTCAACAACAAAGTTTTGGATAATCCACCGACAGCGTACGGGTAATGTGGTGTAGCATCAGCAGGAAGGGCTCTGAGCTGATCTTATTGGTCGGTTCAGCTGATTCAGAAATGACACTTGCACCCTAGTTTTAACTGTAGCAGACAGCGCAAAACCCAATCTGGCACACATGACTCAGTTATTTTTAATCTTTTTCATGAACATACTGTACACTTCCAGGAATTCCAAATATAAACACCTATAGCCTACCCTGCAGTGGTTCACCCTGAGAGGAAAAGATGTATATCAAATAACAGAAGCACAATAATGCATTATGCATTGGTGTAGATGAAAGCATGACTACCTACCAGTTTAGCGCCTCTCGGCTCTGTTAAGAATTTTGAATGGAGCAAAAAGGTGAGATGGAAGAGCGGATAGATAGAGGAGTGCGTGTTATGGTATCTAATCACATCTTTGGATTGTATGGCTCAGAGGGCTTTTCATTTTGTCAAAACCGACTCTTGGATTCATGCTCACTCAGACAATTGACAAGCTCATCACAATTAACATCAAACTTCACAATTAGCTTGTATCTTAAAAGAGCAACAGCATTTTTATAGTAATAGTAATAGTAATAGACATCAACTCACAGCAGTAGTATTTTGTATTTTTACATTTTATGATTTGTTTCAGCTGTCTTGGCCTGGTCTTCCTTGTGAAACATATTTCTTAAGAGACTTCTTGGTTAAAACAGCTACAAGACGTTTTTAACACAGTCTCAGTTTAATACT
>OMLF01016901.1:19391-30162 GCA_900302615.1 Holocentrus rufus | reverse complement strand
CATTTTTATAGTAATAGTAATAGTAATAGACATCAACTCACAGCAGTAGTATTTTGTATTTTTACATTTTATCATTTGCTTCAGCTGTCTTGGCCTGGTCTTCCTTGTGAAAGATATTTCTTAGGTTAAAGCAGCTACAAGAGGTTTTTAACACTCTCAGTTTAATACTGATGTCTCTATGTGACCTACATAAGCAAACGAGACCATCAGCGAGAATATTGGTTATTTCTACATAGTTATTCTAAATGCCTGCCATCAGTTTGGATTCCCCATGAAATCAGATGAAACAATTTACTGCACACAAACCAGAAAAGCCAATGTTTGTATGTTTACATGTGGCACTGCAGCATGGGGGAGTACAAAGACGTTACTAGAACGAGGGGAGGACACTTCTCTTAGTTTGATAACATTAAAAATAAAATTAGACTTGTCTTCGGTTTCCTTACTCATTTTAAAAAAGAAGGAGAGCACAAGCAAGCAGTGGTGGTTGAGCGAGTTCCAGTTGCCTTAGGTGGAATTGTTTCCTTTTTTTTTCTTTTTGTATGTGTTATGTTTGGTTTCTGAGACATGGCTGCCTGAAACTTGAGGACTTTTTGGTCTGTAGGTGGCGATGTGGTGGGCCTATTACTTTTGTTTTGTAGATGCTGAGTATGAATGTCAAAAGGCATTATTTCCCAAACATTTATCAAATTTTATAAAGCAGTGTTCCAGATATTGAGCGTGAACCTTAGGACCCTGTTGCCCTGGTGGTTGGTGCTGCGGTGAGTCAATCAGGTTTATATTCAAAATGATGGACCTCAGTGTGAAAATCCATCATTCCTCCATGTTTTGTCCAAAACGAGCCGGAGGAGGCTCCAAAATTGCGCGTAACAAATGGACAGACGGATGAATGGACGGAGCCCAATCCACGGTCCCATGACCCATCCCTGATCCTCGATCATGGGGGACAAAAAATTAGACATAGCTGTAACTTCTGCAGCCTCACTCCCACACCCACAGCAGCCGAGTGTCATCCAGCAGGACAACCACGATCCAAGGTCCATCAAGGCCTACCAAACTTAGCTTACTGAAGGCCTAAGCTAGGGCCCAGTGCCAATGCAAATGTCCTGGGCAATAAAGTCAAGAAAGTCACTCTATTGCCCTCTCTTGGCTGGCAGCAGAAAAACCCAAAACTCCACAGACCTCAGTTAAGTCAATGGGACAAAGCCCTTTTTTGTTGTTGTTCTAAAATAGTAATTTTCTACAATAGAGTTTTAGTCACAAAAGCTAATTCCGTTTCTTTGAATGGCCCCACTTATGGTGCTTTCTTAAATCACTCTATCTGCGATGATGTTTCACTACTTGCCACTCTGTGCATGCTGGGAAACACTTCAACCTCCTGTGACCCTGAACAAAAATAGGCAGGTAAAGAACACTGAATTTTCAATCCAGCCTGACCCATCCTGCAGAGCGGCAAAGAATTGAGTCTGATCGTAGATCTTGATGACTGCACATTCCAGCACCATTTACATCTGAACCCAGTTCAGCTACTTTTCCCACAAGCTTAAGCAGTGATGAGCATCACCCTGGTGGCTTCCCAAATATCACGCTTAGGAAGACAGTTCTGGTGTCCCCACGGTATCTTGCCAATCAAAATTAATTCGCAGGGATCTATGACTAATTTAATGCCTCACAAAGTGCGGTGCACTATACCATCTTGTGTAGTATTTGTACTTTTCTGGGTTCTAATTTGGCATTTGCTTTTGGCCTAGATTTTAGGTTTCCCTCTCTTTTCTTAAGTGTCCTAATTATTTCTGCTTTAATTATTTCTTGATTTACACCTAATTGCCCTTTTTTAAAATTACACCAATTGAAATGTTGCTGTTATTACCAGTGATAAAAAAGGCATTGAATTAAAAGTTACACTGCACCATTTTGCTTAAATAAAGTGAAATGAATATAAAAGCATCACTTTTCACCTAAAATATGTCTTTGAACATGTCCATTTGCAATATTTTTGAGACACAATTATAATTGTTATCATCATGTTTCCCTATACAGTAAATTCCATAAACATTTGGATAGTGATGCTGTTGTTAGTGGTAAGGCTCCAGTGAAACCATGAGGGAATAAAAAGAATAATGTGAGATGAATTGAACCACAGTACATACAGCACATGAAGACGAGGATTTCACAAAATCATATCACTCTAAAACTGTTCTTCTATACACACAAATTAGCCATTGCTCATATAAACATATGGAAGTGACAAAGACAAGCTCCTTCAAAGACATCCCATATGCAAACACAGACAACTGCCCTCAAAAACAAAAAACAAAAAAAAACAAGTAAACAAAAACGAAAGAGCAGAATCTGTCATTTCTGAGGTCTGTAATTGCTGGATAATATCAGAGTGCTCCTGGTACCTTTCTGGGTTTCTCATAACTGAGATAAGAGGTTATCTGGGATATTGCAAATGAGTGATCCTGTTTATATGTGCCAACTTAAAGGCGGGATAGTGCAAATATCCCAAATGTTGAGGGGATTTTAGTGGGCATGTAAACACAGTCAGTGTTTATCGAAGAGTGGCTGCACCATTTGCTCAAATGAAACTTACTTGGCCTGGATCTGTTGCATTTGTCAATTGTGTTGTCTTGGGCTTGCTCATTTATTCTCTTTTAAGAACTCCAGCTGCTCACTCTTCTCCCCATTTCCTTTCCTCTTATGGACTGGTGCAGCACTGGTTACTGATGAAGCCTCCTCCTCCCTTGTAAGTGGTGATGTGGCTGTCCTGCATCAGGATATCGACTGGAGGAGTTTAGGCCTCCTCAGGTCTCTGTGAATTTAATGATTAATATTTTAGTAGATGGATTACATATAGCGTTGTTCCAAGAGTATCTTACTGTCAACAAATGCAATTTTGAGCAATGTTGCCATGTTGGCAAAGGAAGCCACATTCAGTGCCCAACTTGAACCCTACTGCAGCAAGTTTTATGGAAACAAATGGTGTCTCTTGTGACCCACTTTTATATTAATACAAAAAGCAGATGAGGCAGCACATTTTCTACAAAAAATGCAGAATATTGTCAACACTTCTTTATACAGCAGCTGGGGAAATTCTCAAGCTATGCCAATGCTATGTCTATTACATCTAAACTATGCTAATGTTACACAAACACTGCGGATCTGCTGAGAAAAAAGTAGCTGCCTTTATTTGGTCAATTTAGTTGGGTGATAGAAACCCATTTTCCCACCATTAAAGATCTACGTTACAGAGGCATGGCTAAAAACAGGTAGAGGGTCTGACATTGAGATGGTGCAGTGAAATTGGTGTGGACGGTGGATCGGTGTAAACATTTGTCTTCTACTCCAACAACTCCAGCTCAGTTCCCAACTTTTGATATTTAGTTCAAGTTTGTAAAAAAGAGCATGAACTTAAAATCAGTCTTGTTGTTTTAGGGTGTAATTCTACTTTTTCATTGGTAAATTTGCCAAATGCGATGCACATAGAGAGTAGCTGCAGCTATAATGGAGCTTAATGTGAAAAAAATAAGTGTCCACTGCTGAATTTCTCTGCTTTTGCTGCAAATTGGTGAGTCTATGAAGAAGCGCCTGCTCATTAAAAATTGTTTTATGAAAAAGCAAATAATCCAAAACCTATGTGTCGTCCTATGTTAAAACCCATGTTAAAAAACCCTATTTTTTTTACTAGACCTTGAAATTTGACAGAAAGACAAACTCAGTTGTGAAATCGAGATCTAAGATCGAGCCAATTTTTTTTGTCTGTGCTCGACCTAGAGAGGGTCATACACGCTTTTATATCCTGCGGTCTTGATTGTTTCTTTGTACGCTGGTATCACTCAAACTTCTCTCTCCTGCCTACAGCCAGTACACAATGCTGCAGCTAAGGTCTTAAACTAGATCCAAAAAGAGGGACCGTGTTACTGCTGCCCTGGCATCTCTGCACTGGCTGCCTGTCAGTTACAGAATTGAATTCAAAACCTTATGAAACCTTTCAAAACCTGTTTGTTTGTTAAGCCTTATATAGCCTTGCTCCTCTGTACATCTCCAAAATGCTGTCCAGCCACTGAAAAACCCCTAAAAACTCAGCTTTACTCTTTAAGTTTTAACTGACTGTGTTATGTTAGGGTGCCCTTGTTTATTTGGGTTAATGTTTATCACCGTTTCTGTAAAGCAATTTGGAACAAATTTGTTTTTATGTAAAAGTGAACTATAAATTAAAATAAGTTGCCCGGACTCAACTTTATGCAGCGATTTTACTACAGTAAAATCGCTGTTTATGAAATGCTCATGTGATTTTCCCTGTCTTTAGTGTTGTAAAAATATATTGCTCTATAGTAAACGCAAACCCATGACACCATGATTTCCCCCCACACTATAATCGCACATCAAATTTCAAACTGTTGCATCCCTATTCTCAGCCAAGTCAAACTGCAGTCATTCTGTATGACTCAGCTGTGTGTTGGAATGAGGGAAAGTCCAAATGGTCTGACAGAATGTGATAATCTGTTGTTAAAACCAAGTAAAACTCAGGTAATGAGGTGTGCTCCATTGTTAATTTGCCTATTTATGAATTCAATTAATTTTATTTTACTTTTATTGCCAGTGTGTGTTGTGCAAGCACAATAAGACCTTGTGGTAGGTATTTTTGCTGCACAGCTAAAGTAATGCCTCTTCTGCCTCAGATGTGGTAAGGACACAATGCTGTATCATACAATGGTATTTGTTGGGTTTGCTGATTTTGTTTGATGTGCTTACATCCTTTATTTCAAAATTGTATCAGCACACGCTACGTGGTGTTGTGTTAAGTAGTGAGAATGTCATGTAATTTCAAGTGGGATGGGCCACCAGTGTGGCATGACTCAAAAAGAAAGAATCCATTCATGCATACACGTAATCAGAAAAATACGACACAATCTATACAGGAAAAATAAGCACTACATCAAATGTTCAGCTAGAGGAAACTGGAGCTTATGATCAGCACATAAATGAGCTATACAGAAGCTGGCATCCAAGCAATGGGTGCGCTCACAGGCCAAGTCCTGCTTCACAGCATGTTCAACCAAAAACTGCATCGTGGCAGATGAAGGCAAAACATGCAATACCACTACAAAAGGCTGGTAAAACAATATCTGAGGCTATAATATCTCATTGAAACAACTTTTCTCTCATTCCCTCCCTGTTAGTCACTCACTGACACACACCCACATACTGACAAAGGCTAATGAGCGGTGCAACGGCAACACAGATGGGCACCATGGCCTTGACCAAGCAGAAAATACAGACCTTTTTATATATTTATTTATTTATTTATTTAATAATATTGTATTTTACTGTATTTTGCCAGTTAGCCAGTCCGGGCATGAGTTCATGCTGCAATCCAATGTAGTATGTACAAATGTCCAATGTTAGCAGTAGTATTTTCTTTGGATTTTCTTGTTTAATTTTATTCTTGAGTACAATCTTCATCATTCACCAAGAAGAGTTCCTAAAAGTCAATAACTGTAGTAAAATGGGGTTTTAGGGGCTGCATTTTCTTCAGTAATCCATTCCAGCAGGCTGGGTGGGCTTTAGTTCCCCTTGTAAGTCAACAATATTGCCTGGACTCTGGTGAGACCAAACAACTGTCCAGCAAAGTGAAAATATCTTGTTGGAACTGAAACAGCCACAGGTGTTACCAGCTCCACAACAGTATGTCAGCAGATTTTAGCGAACAGAGCTCACTTGCTAAAAACTTACATTTTGGGGGCCTGTAGTGGATCTGGTGTGAGAAAGTCCACGACTGATTCCATCACTTAGCTAAAGCTCCATGTGAGACTGAAGCACTTTGTCAGCCCTCGCCTCTTCTCATAAAACGTTAGATGAGTAAAATAATCGTTTGATGTGCGGTGTTATCGAGTTAACCGTTTGTTGAGCCAAACAGAGGATAACAGGTGCAGTTGAAGAGCCAATCAAACGGGGGGGCGGGAGGAATGAAAACAGCTCGTGTTCTGATTGGATCGCTCCACTCGTATGTATTAAAGTAGCTTTATACACGAATTTCATCAGAAATTTGCTCAATCAGTTCAAACCTGAGATTCAGTACCTCCTTCAAATACTTCCCTTTCCCACTGCGAGCCTAAATGTTTATTCTGGACAAAGGTGGTAATTGAAATGTTATTATTTTTGGAAGTATATTTTCATATGATCCTGCACAGTGGTAGACTTGATAGCTCAAAATGTTCTCAAGTAATGTTATTTTTCTTTGTTTAGAACTTTAAATTTTGAATTGACAGTGTATCCAGATCATTTCACTCATTTCACCATGTTTATTTTGGTTTCAAATGTCATCTTAAATTGAATTCTAAACAGCATCAAAAAGGTCATGAAAATTATTAAATTCAACCTGCCGATACCTGCAGGCACACTGGAAAATTAATTGAAGTACTTGATGCTGATGATAACGATGTGATAATGTGATTTTAATCTCCAAAATTATCAATAACACAAAGATCAAATGTTGTGGTATTGTGACAAAGACATACACATGCACGCACACACACACACACACACACACACACACACACACACACGCACACAGTTATGTATCAAGTTCCAGTTCACTGTATTACAATAAAGGCTACAACCTACAATAAACAACAAATGTGTTTCTTTAATGTTTAACAAATTGGGGATTTTGCATTCATGCACAGCCTATAAAGCTATCTGATTACTGAGACAATACTTCAAAAGCATTACCGACAATTTCAGATTAAAATAAATACTGCCACAGTCATTGCCATCACCTCTCTGCAGGGGTGGGCTTGTAGCAAAGTTTTAGCATAGGGCTCAGGACTCCAGAGCCTTAATGGAGGTCTGGATTGTAGGATAAACATCACAGCAGATACTGTACATGCGGTATGTGAAAGCATGAATGGAGTGGAGTTATAATTAGATTCATGTGGCTGAAGCCATGCTCGCATTGAGCGGAGCTGCATGGAATAAGCAGAGTGCAGTTGATAAGGAGTTTAAGTCCAAGGAATCCAAGTGGAACTTCTTTTTTTTCCCTCTCACCACAGCCAATGAAGTCTAAATCACAATTTGGAACTAAAAAGTGAGAGAGTGCTGCCCTGCACTCCAACCACTGCCACCAAAACCAATGTGATCTTTTAAAACAATCCGTTTAGTAAAAAGTTTCATTTTCTAACAACTTGGTATGTACTTTAGTTGAGTAGTTAACTTTTTTTCCATTCATGAACTGAGAACCCAAGGCTAAACGCTAACCAGGCACTGCCAAAAAGCCTTGGAAAGTTGTCAAAACACTAAGTTAAGTAAAGTAATGTTGCATTCAGTCCATGTACACTGGACCAAGGGAAATCTGATTCGGTCCAGTGGTGAGATTGATCCAGAGCTGGAGTTTGCTCTCCTGCAGACGCAGTGAAATTCTCCTCCAGGTTATAGACCAGGGCCAAGGCTAGAATCACTTCCCCTAGCCCGGGAATCTCTGTATCCCCAAAGCACCGCCTCGATCCTAATTGGCTTTTGTGATTGTCTTGTTAGATAGCCAGGGTCCTATCCTGAAATTCCCACCAAAGCGTGGGGGGGCCATTCATTTTCACAGTGAGCCACCGGGCCTTAACGAGAAGTCCGATCCCGCCGGCAGGCCCTATGATCCTCCTGAGGGCAATCACTAGACTCTCACCTCCTGTGTCTTAGCGAGGGACTCCCTCAGGTGATGACCGAGGCCAGGGATCAAGGAGCATGTCACTATGATACTCTTACTCTTAAACACAAGTTCATTCCTAACCTCCAGCCCATACAACTAATTAAAGCTGATGCCCAAGAAGAACCCTGACTTCAGCTGATATATCAGCCTCTGCGATAATGGCCACTGCACAGCTGTACCAAGAGCACCGAGAGTGTTTTTGTAGGCTTCAGAACCGTCGCCCGGACGGTTACTTTGCCTGGTGGAGACTAGTATTCCAACCCACTATTTTCAACACTGTATCAGCGGGGACAGAGCTGAAATTGCTAATAATTATATCGACAGAGGGGCATCTTATCTCTCTTAATATCCTGCTTAAGAAATCTTCCCCTTATTGATTGTGTAATTGACTTTTAAAATGCAATATCAGGAGGTATCCCAGAGTAACAAGCTGAGTGATTTTTAATGACATAAAATTGATTCGCCAAGATGCCATATAGAGCTCGCCAGATAATGTTATAACTCAAGAACTTTATCAAGGTAATAAATTCACCAGACTCATTATTTGTCTGCTGGCGTGAGGCGGAGGATCCCGCGCTAATTTGTATTACCATGGTAAAATGACATTTTCTTTCAATCCAATCAAGAGAAGTGGCGAGAAGTAAACTGTTCTGAAGGGTACGAACGGGGCGATGGCCGTCATGTGACAACTGCCAAGAGAAAACGGATTATAGAACCCTCGTTTCATATTAACTTCCCAATCTCAACATCTTATGGCAACTCAATAGCAACAATGCTCCTCAGTGCACTATAGCAGCTGTCTCTCTGCACAGTGGGGTATGTGAATGGGGCCTGTTGTTCAGGATGCGTATTGCTCAATTGTGTCGCTAGTTAGATTTTGGAATGAATTAATCCAGTTACAATGATAATCAGCGGCTCCACACTATACATGGGCTTCTTGTTTATGCAGCAAATGTTTTGGAAAATTGTGCCCTGTTCACAATAGCAATTCACTTTGCTTTTTTTTTTTTTTTTGTATTGAAAGGCATTTTGTCCCTAGCTGCCTCAAACAGCAGATTGCTCTCAACCAAAAAGAGGCGACCAAACACAAGTGATAGGTGAGAGGGCTGAGGTCAATTAAGAGTACAATGGTGCGCTGCTGCTAATTCATGAATTTCAGATTGACATAGCAAAAGCAGGGCTGCAGAATATTTTTGGGGTGAATTGGAACAAAATTGGGATGAAATTCACAGAGTAGGCTGGCTGAAAATTCAGAATATTTAAAATATGAGAATGCAGGGCCGTGCCAGCTTCATGCAAATGCACATTTAAGAGTTTGCTAATTGCACAGATCGGAACAAGACAGACTTGTACATTCCCCTCATCTCTTCCCGCTCCAGCTGCGTGTTTTAGGAGGGACTGTTGATCATTAGCACTTCGCCCACATTGTACGGTCCCTGGCATCACTCCCTGCTCTGTCATTGGCACGCTCTCCCATCTTGTGTTTTAAATTGTAGGAGGCAAAGAATGGAGCTGTGCGGGGCTTGTTTGTTAACGACACAACACCCTCATGAGTTTGTGCTGGCAGCATGCCTAGCCCCCAGAACTGTGGCACTCTACACTAGAAAACTGGAAGTGAACCCAATCTTGTTTAAAACGTGCATATTTATTTAGTCATTTACCCAGCAGTCATTAGGGCTATGTATGCAGCTTTTTTTCCCTGTGATCTACTCCGACTAATTATATCAAACTTGCTCTTTGGGTTTTAATTTGTTTACAATAGATGATATGAATGAAGCCTTTCCTCAGATGGCTTCACAGATGATTGAAGTGTTGCAGGGAAAAGCTTGTGAAATACAGCTGCACCGGGTTTATGGCGCTACCAGTGTGTCTCACGCCACTGACTCGGTTATTGTCTTTTGATTGGACCTATGCTCCGGGTTTGCAATCGCTGGTCATCTGTAGTGCAATGGCCATTATCAGTTACACTGGCAGACAACATAGCTGTACACACACACACACACAACAATGAAACACAAACTAAAAAAGTTAATTTACTGTATATCATGACAGGCCAGTTTCCCACCAGTATGCTGGGAAACAAAAAAAAAGGACAGAACACCTATTCCTCTGCTCGCAGATTTCACTCTCACTACCCACCTTCCTTTCCCTTGAATAAAGCCTCCCCATTTCTATCTCAAATTGACCTAAAATGGAAGTAAGACATTCGCACATATCGCTCTGTCTTCACAGCACTCCAACAGACATAAAAGATGCACAGATTTCAGCTGGTTGCAGCCAGGGACTTCCAGTAAGTCTGTTATAAACTTAGTTCAATATTTCACGGCAGAAGGGCATCAAATACACACTGTATGGTTGTGTGGAGTGAAGCTGGCAAGTTTGGCTTCATATTGTTACTTGGCACAACCTAAATAATACATGAAAGCTCTTAAGGTGGCCACAGACAACTGTAACAGTCTTATAAACTTTTAATAATGAGCACAGTGAGAGCATATTACTCTGATGGGTTGCTGGAATTATGCATTAATGATTAGCCCATGGTCCCGTTCTCAAGCCATTTCCAGCTAGCTGAGTGCAAGGCTTTCAGCGAAGAAGAGCCCGCCTACAGCATAACCTCAAGTTGAGAATCGGACCGCCTTGTCACGCAGGAAAAGGCACAAAGTTTACGCAACCCTGCCCTGGACAGCGGAAGGAGCCGCTTGGATTCGTCAAATTATGAGGGCTGTGTGTCTATGTATAGTTGGGGTGAGTGATTTGCAGTCTCATAAAGACGGAGAGAGCCAAAGACAAAATGCATCAAACAAACTACCGAGACACTGCCAAGAGTTTTCATGTTTGCACAAGGTTTAGCGATGGGGGTGGTAAACAGTTGTAGGTTGTCAAAAACCTGTGAGGATGAATAAATATGATGAAGGGCCTTAATTACATGATTGCTGGCTTGGAAACCCTATCACTGAAAATAGACAAGAGCTCTGCAGGGAGGGGGAGAACTCCCACACCCTTCACACAGGGAGAATGACAGGTACTTTCTACAAGGTTTTGAATGTGTGTATTTCTGTCTGTAGT
>OMLF01016901.1:0-12139 GCA_900302615.1 Holocentrus rufus | reverse complement strand
TGTGTAAAAAAAAAAAAAAAAAAAAACACACCTGAGTGTCAGCGTTGCTTTTTTTTTTATATTCAAATTGCTGATTGCCTGTGTGTTGTAATCTGCTTCTTTAACACCTGCTGTGGCTTTACAGATGCTGGTTGCCTCAGTCACACCCTGTATGCCGTTTCAAAGTCGACAGCCCATCAAAATGAGTGACAAGTGCAGGGGCGGGAACTTAAGTGCCTCAAGGCGAAAAGTTGCATATTGTAGCTGAAGAGGTGTGCATTTGAAGTATTCATTTCACCTTCGTTCATCCTATATTTCTTTGGCAATTCAAATTTATTATATATGATAATGTAATCTTAAGGAAGGCCATCATCAGATCATCAGAAGGGCTTTTGGGAAAATGTGCCGCTTGATTAGTTAATGAAAACAACACGTTCGCAATCTGCAGACCAAGCCAGCCATGACAGTGGACCTGTGATGTGGTTGATATCACACTGTATTGCCTCTTGGTGCGTTCAAGCACCCTCACTTTGCTTTTTGAATTGTGTACTTTTCATGATTGGAGGGGCCACTATGTATTCAGCTGTTGTAGTCACATGGTGCTGGTGAGCCAAGGGTTGGCAGATTGAGATAAACTGACGTCAAGTGCTGGATTCATCAGTGACCGTGTGGCCCGCCCACTGTGAGAGTGACCGGCCGAGGCATTAAGACCACAATAGATGCACAATAGATGCACAATAGATGCCTTGCAGTCATGAGATATATGACAGTATTTGTTTTGGCCGCCGCCATATTACCAAACACACATTAGCTGTTCCATCAGCTGACGAGGGCGACATGTCAAATGAAACATCACACCTGGATTACAAGGAACCAGAAAGATATGCAGAGAAAATAGCTGTCGTTGGATGCAGCTACAGATATGCCATCTCTCCAGGACTTTTCAGGCCACTGAGAGCATCTGAGAAGCTTCCTGAGCTGTCATTTCATGACATTTACATTCACCTAGTGCACCATCTGTCTCCATACACCAGAGAAGGTTTGAAAGCCTACAAAGGCACACATGCGTACAGGTATTTGGCTGGCGGCTCTGTTACTGAGCCCAAGATATGACACAGGAAATTGAAGAAAATATTTATTGTCAAAGGAGCTTATTTTTCATGAAATTTGTTGTCTAATTTTAACTTCAAACTAGCTGCCTGTTCATTTGGAACCATGAATGATACTGAAGCCATTAAGCATCAGTGGAGACATGATGTTAATATCACTGTGCAAGAAAAAAAAAATAACATGAACGTACCATTATGCCACTAGTTTAGCCAGGTATCTCAGTCTTAATCCATCAACTTCTACAATGAACACTTGCAAATGTTAATATAAAAATATATATTTTATACCTTTGTATAAGAATTAAATAAGCTGCCAAAGATCAGACTTTGTTTTCTCTTTAATCACAGCAATCATAGGACACAGGTCAAATGAAAATCTGGGCAAATCAAACACCCTCATGTCATAAATAATATAAAAATAATGTCTTCAAAAAATAATAAAATAGGAACATCTGCTTAATCACAACAAGCACAAGACACAGGTCAAATGAAAATCTGGGCAAATCAACTACCCTTTAAATGATATCAAAAAATAAAATATGATATCAAAATAAATTAAATCTCTCAAAAAATATGAAAATAAGAACAGTTGCTCTGACTTCTATTTACTTTGTCGACTTTTGGCACGTCACATTTTGCTTCATTGGAGTTTACTGGAGTGAGATAACTCCAAAAGATGCTTCTCCTTCTCCATACCCATGTTTTCTGTGTGTCTCCTCTGTGATTGATGTCTTTCTGCCAAACACTTGGGATCAATATTTTGATGTGAAGATCGATTCTAAAAAAACACACGTCCAGATTGGATGTAACGATATTTCTCGATCAATACGCACATCCCTACTAAACTCCTTGACCATTAGCAAAGCCTTTCTGCTTAATGATGTAGGTGTGTCAGGCTAAGGTCAGTGCAAAATACATCAGCCAGGTAACGTTAGCAATGCTAATTAACATTAGCCGCTGGTAACAGTTCAAGACTCACCTTATGTGCACTACAAAGAAGAGTGCTTTCAGTTGGTGCCCATTCAGCTCTTTTAATCAAGCCTTTTCTGTTGTCTTTCATTGGCTTTTGAAAGTTTGTAAAGGGAAATGTTCTTGTCTCCTCTTTTATTTTCTCATCCGACAGCACAGCATGTTTACCTGTCCAGGTAGCCAATATGGTGGTCAGTGTTTTTAGGATTTTTTCAGCTTGTGATATCAGCTGCAAAGTATCTATAAGAACCTTTGGAGCAAAAAGATGCTTTGAAAAGCCTAATAACATCAGGAGAAGCATTCGTTTGAGTTTTTTCAATGTTCTCTGTGCCCCTTGGCCAAACTTTGTCTTAACTCTTTTGTACTTCTTTGACCTCCCCTTGTCTGCCATTGAACCAAATTCTGTTGAATTTAGTATCACCAACTTCCCTGTAAAGTAGCCTATGGAATTGTCCCATAATTATAAAGTAGGAGAAAACCACATTCAGTATTGAATGTGGTTTTCTCGTGTCTTTGAGAATCAGTTCAGTGATTGTGTGTGGGAGAGAGCTGCCGAAAGATGCAGGTTATTGTCAAAATTGCAAAATGCAAAATGATATAGAAGTAAAGCCTGTCTCTCTGTCCTCACCATGTCTGTTCTGTGTGTGTGTGTGTGTCTCTCTCTCTCCTTCCCAATAGAGTTCTTATTGACTACACTGGCACCAGTGTTTTCTGATATGTTCATCACTGCTTCCTTCTTCATTTCTTCCCAAGTCTTTTCAAGAATACTGAATGCCTTTACTCCAACATATAAGAACATCTGAGTCGGGCACATGTTGATTGTTTTGACATCATAATCTCACATTTTTGGATGAGAAATCACAGCATTCTTACATTATGTTATGTTATGATATATGTTATGTATAGGGTTTCAATACATAAATGATCAGCTTCGTTGAGGATTTTTTTCACAATATCAGTTCAACACTTAAATAAATAACTGCACCCCTTTTCTGTGTAATTTTCCTCAACGTTTGACTCCATTAAAATCACCAGACTTTTCATACTTTTTTAAGGTTCCCTTTCTGGCATTTTGTATATATTTCAGCATATCTTCAAGCAAATCCATCTGTGACTGCTCTCGTCTCTAATTTAGCCTGGGAAAATGTGTGCCTTTTGGAGTGAATAGTACAAAGTACAAATGATTTAAATTTTCAATCTGAGTCTACTGCAAATTGGTGACATAGTTTTCTCCTTGTTTCGTTTCAATTGGACTCAGAAGACAAATTAACTAAGACAATACATCAACTAAAAATTTAAATTAAACATGAGCCAGGAAAATGATAAACTTGGCTTGTGCAGTAATCGTTTCTTTAGCACTCAGGGGAGCAGCGAGTATCCATATACAGATTCCTCCAACTTAGTGTCTGCGTTCAAGTTTCTTGCATCGAAGCCGCTTCCCTGTCCCTTAACTGCACTGAAAACAGACGCTAAAATCAACTCCCATCAGAGACACTTCAGAGGCTCTTCAGTGGTTCTTTGATACTTCACAACTCAGAGAAAGAAAGAAAAAAAAACTCCAAGGTGTTGTGCACCACACCTTTGCTGCAGCATCTACCTTCAACGTCAGCTTAGTTATCACTGGTCTGTACACCTCATAACTTCAGCTGTATTGCTGTGTCTCTTGTTATTGTGCTGTAAAGTATCAAATGAGGACAATTCTCTAAAGCACAGATTTTAGTTACTCTTGTTATGAACTGAAGAACCACTTCCTAGTGCAGTTCTTAGCATCTTAGCGTGAATATCTGTTTTCAGCTTTCTCCACTTCAGTTAACACTGGACCGCATAAACCCCGAGGACTCATGTAGAAGAATATTAAATAACCTTCAAATTATCCCAAATTCGATTAGAAACCAAAACAACACAAAACAACTAGCGCACAGGCCAGAAATCGTCCAGTCATTCATCCATTTGTTGAAAAATAACAGACAGACTTAAAAACCAGGCAGACAAAAAAAGAATATATAGCAAGAATAAACTTTTGCCATGCATTATTTACTCCGGGTTCACCTTGGCAGCTTGCTCTACGAGATTAAAAGAATAATTTCAAAGCTGTAAATAATCCGTGCAGGCACGTATCACATTCTCTGAAGGGCAGTGAATTATTTATTGTAATCTGGCAATGCAAGGTTGTTTATCACATATTAATGTGATACATCAGGGGAGTAATTCTCCTCTGGCACACCACAAGCAGTTTCACTCACTCGGCATCAGGGTACATACTCTATCTGTGAGGATTCATGGAGCTGTAATCGGAGTGGGGGCTAATCTACACCTGCAGCGCCCTGTCAGGGACTGATGCTGATTATTTGCCAAGACTCGTGTGACTATGTACAGATAAATTGCTCAGGTATTGAAATTCCCAATACAGACTTTGAAGCAAAGTTGTACAGACGAGAAATGTTCCCGGGAAACAATGTTCATTGTTCTTGTTTTTGTGAGCGGTAATGAGGGAATTGTTATGGCCTTTACAAAAAAAAAATAAAAAATAAAAAATTGTGAAGAAGACAATGCAGCATTGAGCTGTTTTGATTTAGGAAAGTGACTCAGTGTGTTTCATTATTACCAAATGATCTTACTCAGGTATGAAACCCTCCTCAAAAATGACATTGACTGCAAGGGGTAATGCACCTATACATTATCAATCACAGTATGTCCAGTTGGGCAGGTACGCAGTGCACAAAAATCAACACCCTGCTGTTTTTCACTGTCTCATTGTAAGTTACAACTCTCCACTGGCTTTAGAGCCATTTGTTTTCAGAATTATATAAAGTGGAATGGTGAATGAGAGCCGAACTGTATGTGTTAGCTTACAGGAATAGTTCAATGTTTTGGGCAATATGTTTTTATGCCAATTTATTGACTGAGACAAGATTTTGGATACCCTTTTCACCTCTGTACATCCACTGGTTCAGTTCCGGTGGTTAGCATTTCATGTTAGCTTAGCATAATGACCTGAAGTCTACAGGAATCAGCTAGTCTAATTGTGATAAAATAAACCTGAGAGCAACTCTGAAGCTGTCTTATTTACACAGTGTATCATGTATATTTGTAATACCCATCTTGGAATTTTCTCTTCAAAAAAAACAAGTCATTTTAGATGAAGTTAGATGAGAAGAACTATAAGCGATGCACATACATTTACAGCTAAGCTAACACAATATGCTAACCATCGGAACTGAAGCAGTGGTGAAAATGGTATCTAGCATCTGGTCTCAGTCTGGGTAAGTCAGCAAAAGTGGATATTTCCCAAAATATTCCTTTAATGGAAAAAAATTCAACAGCATTGTCTCCGATGGCTACTTTACCACTGATTTGAATAAATCTGAATGCATTCACAGGGTTTGTACTTGTGTTGGGTTTTTGGCCGTCCATCTTACCTCTTGTTTCGCTTCAGTAACGTTCAAGAAAAATGTGGGCAAACTGGCAGTGACAACAAACTTCATTTTCTGGTGGCTGGTCCTGACTCTGTGGGCAGATGATATGTCACCAGTTGCACAAGAGACAGGGCTATAAGTTGCAGAATGAAAGATTGCCTTTAGGCTCATTAGGAAGAACAGCTGGTTGGGTAATGAAGAGGAAACAGCGTGTCAAGAGGTTCCCTAAACTTCCCACGAGAAGCGCATCCAGAGTGTGCGATTGAGAAGAGAGATTAATGTTGATGCATCATCACTTTACTGCACTTAAATGACTCTGAGAGGAATAAACTGGTGTCTTTATGTATGATATTGAAATAAAAAATGCAGGACATGTTGGGAGTTATGCTGTCGCTGCGGCATGTTGAGAAGAGACGTCATTGTGCTGTTTGGGATATCACCGTCCAGTGTTGATGTTAACAGTGCAGTCTTAATTAAAACTTGTAATGAAACCTGAACACTGTTTCATGATATATTGGGCATTTTTTCTCTGCTTCACTGTTGAATATAGTTTACATTTGGATTGTATACACAATCCAAATGCTTTAGATTAAATGTGTTTCCACTACTTAAATAAAAGGTACAAACATCAGGAATATCTTCCCTAATGTTGAGCTGCATACCATCACATTCTCCTCACGGTGTTTGGGGAATGGATTCAACATTTCAAAAGTGTTTCACAGGGATGCCGACCCGCATTGAGTTCCCATGGTTGCATCAAGTGGACTCGAAGTGGATCTCAAGTCCAAATGTTCAGTCTCATCCTGCAGATGCTCAATTGGATTGAGATCCTTAAGACTGGGCAAGCTGCGTCAGGAAGCTGAACTGACTGTCATGTTCGCGGAGCCGCTGCTCAACAATTGAGCTCTTGTGGCATGGGGCATTACCCTGCTGAAAAAAATCCATTCGCAGCCATGCAGCCGCACTGGTAGGAATTCACCTGATTGGCACTGCTGTTCTGGCATTCAGCCACCGCTCCACTTTTATCAAGGGTCGCAATATGTGTCATAAAAGCATACTTCACACCATCATGTTACAACCTGATATGTGGCATGATTGATGCATGTACTCGTGTGGTTTTTCTCCATAGTGTTTGCATGAAAATGAAACAGCGGGAACCAGGATTCATCCATTTTTCCAGTCAGTTTTGCAACCACAGTCTCTTGCTTTCCATCTGAAAGAAATGGAACCCTTTTTGGCTGCCTGGTCAATACGCAATGACTTGTCCATTATTTTATAGTTTTTTTGGCTCAAATAGTGAACTGGACTGCCGTCTGTCTGGATATAGCTGGGCACCAAATTAATGGCTCTCACACGTTAGCTTAAAATATCCATGCAAATACACAGCAATTTGGAGCAAGAAGTTAGGATTGATGGTTTATGTGACACAAGGTAAATCTTTGTGAATTATTAGCAAGAGACAGCCAGCAATCTGTGTTCACTTGACACTATTTATATCACAAATGCAGCTATCAATTCCAAAATAAATTATATTATCCCTGCTGTGCACTTTGATTCATGCGCTAGCTCGAACTTGCTGCCAGATACCAAAATCATTGCCTGAACGGGCAACTGCACCACAGTGCTACAAAAATGGAACACTCTTCAGCTCGCATGGATGAATTATGGCTTCAGGTTGACAAGGATATCTGTCAGCAGGATATTTGATAAAGCTGAATGGAATCCTACAGTATGAGCAGCAGAAGGCAATAGAAACTTCACACATCGACTCACACATCTATTGATGCACACCATATACTGAAAAAAAAGTCTAAGTGGGTCAGAAGTAGCAGAGAAATGATAGAGATGAGCAGAATTCCCAATAACCTGGTGTCATCCTTTAACATGATTTGACCAAAAAGTATGAAACATATATTTGTCCTTTTGTGGTCTTGGCAGTGGTTAAGTGTTGGTGATATTTATGTGGAAATATGGGTTTTCTAGCTCCTCCAAATATTTTTTTTTGTGTGTGTATTTTTTCATTTTTCCAATTACCCTTCATCACAAGCTACAAATCACAGCTGTCACTCAGTGCAGCGGGTCCCACCTGTAATCCTGACATACTGACACACTTAGCCTGGCACACTTTATGACTAACACAAGGTACCATTGACTTGTTCTTCCATATTTCCACTGCCACAGAAAATAAATGAATGAATAAATAAATAAATAAATAAATAAATAAATAATCATCTTATTTACTTTAGAAATGATTTGAAATTTTTTGTAATTTATTATCTTTGTAACATAAAATGACAGTAAGATGGAGGTCCTGGCCAAAAAAGAGAGTGGGAAAAAAATAAAATGTTGTCTGCTAAAATCCACCCACAACAGCACTTAAGAGCGTTTCTGGGCAGATTTTGAAAATGACATGCTCGAGCTGTCATCCTGTCCTTTGTCCCATCAACCTCACTTTAGATAAGAGAAGGGGCTGTGAAGGTTGAGATGTCTGATGTGCGGGGATGTTAATAGTGCGATCTGGGCACCCCTGGAGTTAATATGTCAGGATGTAATGCAGATTCTCACAAATTTCAAACAGATAAGAACGAACGGCATCCGCTGAAATTGTTTAGCATTGGATTGACTTTGCATGTTGCTCATTTCCACACACCGCTCGGCAGAGTTCAGGGAGAGGACCCAGGGCAAATGAAGGGCAGATCTGTGTGCATCACAGAGGGGACTTGTCATGTTTTCCTTATGTTGACGGATGAGCTGCCACTTCTAAATTGTCTCATAATGTGAAACCAAATCGTCTGTACCATTACATCATTTTCACTTTGGAAATTGAAGCTCTATAAAGTATGCGCCGCACAGACAAGCCTGCTGAGTGGAATATTCAACATGGCAAACAGTATATCTGCTGCCTCATGGTGCACAAATCAGTTAAAAGTGTCTATTTTCGTGTCGTATGCTCTTGGATTTATGTACTGTGTGTGGATCAGAATGTTGAAATGGTGACATTGTAAAGTGCTAAATGACATAAAAGTACATGTATTAATGGGTGCAGTGTCAGGATTAAATTATGTGCTCATGTATGGGCAGTATGGCAGGTACAAATGTCTACACTAACCTTTCTCAATGGCTGTGGTCGTTGGGTCCGCTATTGAATTTATAATTAACTTGTGAGGAAATGTGGGCATTTTTCTATTAAAAGAGACATCTTGTCAATTACAATCCTCGCGGAGATAGTCACTGAACTTCCTGTTGGAAGAAAGGTCAATAGCCGTGTGTAATGAGTAATTGACTCAAGGCAGAGAGCAGCTCAGGCTCAGACTGTGGTTCTGATCAAGTAGCAAAATGTGATTTATTTCCATATCATTTTCTTTCTCATTTTCCGACGTGTTATAGAAAATCAGGCCTGATTGAAGTGCCACTGTTGGGGCCAATTCATCACCAAAAAAGGAGTTAGGAAAATGGAGTTTAAATGGGGGGATGATGACAGGAACATGGGTTTTTGAATATGAACAAATGGCACCGACAGGGACTAATGACCTGCTAGGCTGAACATCAGACTTTAACAATGGGTAATGTCCTTGGTCCACTGATAATGGTAGAGTACAGAGCCAAAAAGAAAACATGACTGAATGGCACAGAAAGGGTTGGCATACTGTATAAAGTATGTATCAGTTTGATTAAAAAAACACATGTGAGTGTTTTACACTGAAAGACATATCATATGAACAACTATATAAATAGAAAAACTCCATGATTAGACTTTTTTCACAGCATCCATTTTGACATGAAACAGGTGTTACTAATGACATTAATGAAGGTTCTGTTCCATATGAGTGTAGCAGAGTCTTTCCAGTGATCCAGCATGAAAAATAGCAGGACCCTGACTCTGTTAGAACTACATAGGACTGGACCTTCATTAATGTCATTAGTAACACCTGTGTTTACCTGCTGTTTCATATTTCATTTCACAGCAAAATGGCTGCTGTGGAAAAGGTCTATAACTCAAACTAAACAGTGCTACAGTATGCCTGAATAGATGGTATCATACACGCCAAAATCAAATATCATTTTCTGTCAATTTATGTGCCCTATTTTGCAAATCAAATGTTTATGACAGAGCACTGTTTCTTGTGTACCAGCAAACCAAACATCTTCCCACATCTACATGAACTTTCTGTGCAGCATCAACACTCAAAGGCACACAACCCTTGAATTTATGACTGAATTTATAAGCTGAAACATGCTTTGGATTTTGCTTTTATTTTGCCGAGGTTTATATTCAGGAAAGTAAAACATGAAATATGAAGGCATGATAGTTGAACAAGTAAAATAATTCATAAGCGGGCACGGATATAAATAATGTAAGGAGTGGTGAGATTGTTTTTTGGAGACTTGGTGGTGTTGAGCTGCTAGTCAAGCTGATTGAATATTTATAGAAATGTATGACTAATGACAGGGACAATGCAGTACATAGAAAGAGTTTGATGATGGCTTTTGGGCATATGAGGCATATGAGATTTGTGTTTGTAGTTTTTCTGTCCGTGGTACACGCACACTCAATCACACCACCAAACACACACGCTCACACATAGCGAAAGTTACAGTCTTTTATGGGGTTTAAACTTGATTATGGGGATATAAATTAACCTGCCAAAAACAGAATTATAACCTAGTGAAAAGTTTCAAACTTCCACAAGCGTAAGATGTTGCCTTGAGGCCAAGATCATTCACTTTTGCCATGAGTCCCTGAGATGGCATGAAAAGGGTGGGGAGGAAATTCAAGGAAATTCGAGAGGTAAAGTGGAAGAAGAAAAAAAAAAAAAAAAAAAAAAAACTGGCAGTTTTTCAACAGTAGGCCAAGGAGTTCCCATGATGCTGAGCAATATCACACAGACATCACAGAGTCACACACTGAGACCTTAGCTTAGATGTTCCTCTCTCCGCCGAAGGCAAGATATGTAAACATATTTTGCAGTGTTAATCTCGACAACTGTTTAACATGGACGCATTAGGTCTGTATGATGTTGAGCCTGCACTGTTGAAAACCGCATGTATAATTCTCTGTGAAGTGAAAAGGCGAAGACTCTAAATGCTTCTGACAGATCCCAGCAGGTAAAAGTTTGGCGAGCTTTGGGGGTATGGATTTTAGCTGCTTTACTGAAGACTGTGGCGCATGTCCAAACTGTATCAAAATGCAAATATTTCCATCCCCATTAAATTCCTCCACATATACGCCTTGCATGGCCCTCTGCTATTCCATTATTAATTATCATTAATGAAGGACTTGATCCAAACCTTTTTATCCACAGAAACCAACCCACTTCATTATTAAGACTTGTGCAGATTTCATGAGTTCTGAATTGTGAATTTCATATAGGTTTGAGATGTATGACTTGTCATGTATTCAATAAAATACTGGCATAATATTCCTAAGGGTAACCATCTTTCACAAGCTAGGTTGCTATGTTACGACAGTATGGTGTTGATGAAAGATATCAAATATTTTGACAGTATTTCATTATAATGAAAGCCTATGTGCCTGATTTTTTTTTCTTTTTCTTTTCTTTTTTGATCAGCATGATGTTTTAAAATGGTAATCCATGGTTAGCAGGAGAAATACATCAGTCCACCACAAAAGGATTATGTGAAACAGGTAATAGAAATAGTGGTGCAAAGTGAGGACATTGTGGTTGGCATGGAGAATGGGTAAAAATAAAACTTGACATTAACTCCAATAACTCCAGTTTGATTTCCAAGTACATTGTCTTCTGTGAGTCAAGTTTCATTGACTTAAGTCTTTCCCTAACCTTAAAGGTGCACTACACAAAATTGCCAGAAAGAACCTTTAGACTCAGCTGATAAAAAATGTGGACTAAGCACATAATTATTTAGTGAGTGATGAGCAGGGTTGGGTAGTAATGGATTACATGTAATATGTGTAATTAGATTATAGTTACATTGTCAAGAATTGCTTGATTACATTTTTGACTACATCTTAAGAATATGTTCTACTAAATATCAAAGTGAGTCAGTCCTCTCAGGTTGCCAGGTTTGTTAATGCTCTAATGATGATTTATGGATAATGGACTTTTTTATTCATTTTTATTTACACTGAAAATGGAAGATGAGCATTTTGAGTAAGTGCTCCATGTTACCTTTGATTAAAAAAACAGCAGCAACAAAAACTGACACAAAAGAAACAGCATCCCACATGTTGGAGAATATATTCAGTACACCTGTAGTTTGTGCCAGTACTGTTTTGTAAGACTAATTTGATTTGACCAACTGTAAACACTGAATATGCAAAATGCATTTTATTTGCATTGAAAATGTTTGAGGATAAAAGAAAAAAGTGGAACTCAAATTTCTGTGGATGTGTCCATTTTTTTTAGTATAAGGTGCATTGTTTTCAATGTTTGATTTTCACATGATCCAAACACATAATTATTCATCTTAGATTACATTTTTTTCTTATAATCCAATGGATTAAGTTACTAATTGCAAATATCGCCATGTAATTTGTATTCAGTAACTACATTTCAAAGTAATCTGAGCCCACCTTGGTAATGAAAACCTTTTGACTCAATCATCAAATTACATGTTTATTGCACTATTGTTTTTTGTCAGTTCAGTCTAAATGGTCCTCACTTAAATTAACCCATATATGTATGT
>OMLF01016897.1:11160-24344 GCA_900302615.1 Holocentrus rufus | reverse complement strand
TCACAGTGACACAGGGATTTGGCACCAGCAAGGTCTGGACAATCATATTTAAAGGCCAATATAAGCCCATGAAATGACCAACTCTAAGACAGTGCACTCCAAGCGTTTCAGATTTTTTGAGGACGGTGTGCTGCCAAAAGAAATAAACTCTTCAGTGCTGTAGACATGGATGACAACATTTCATAAAAATGTATAGTCTCATTCCAGAAATTAAAGTCTGGAATCTTATTTTATTTATTTATTTATTTTTTAAGCGATTCTTGACTGAACCTCACACACCAATCTAGTTTTTTTCTTCCTCAACTTAAAGGAGCAGTTCACCCAAAATAAAAAAAAAGATATTTTCCATTTACCCCTAGTGCGATCTGTCCATCCAGAATTAGTTTTTGTGTGATTTGGCGAGGTTTCTAGTCTGTTTTGACCTTCCCTATCTTCTGGCACCCTAGTACAATGGGGTTGGAACCGTCAAAAATTTACATGTAAAAAAACCCAGCAGCAACAGCTCTTTCCAAAAACAATGACATGGATACCCGGCATAGTTCACAGCCCTCGGGGGCAAAGAGTTTTGTTGGGAACTCTTTTCTACTGAAGAACACTGGCAAACAGAATCTATCAGCCCCAAAAGAATACGAATTAGAGGCAGATAGATACAGTTTGACAGTGTTTAGACAAATGTCATTTAAAAGCCACTAACTTAGCGAAGAACAACCTTTTCAATAATTTTACTTGGGCCTATAAAAGCAGAGGGATCCAGGTTACGCTTTAAGAGAGGTTTAATCACAGGCTGTTTTTAGGGCCTTCGGAAAATTCCCTTAGAGAAGTATTTACTATTCGCAGTAGATTTGTTGCCAAGCAGCCCAAAAAAATTTTTTTAAAGCTTGATGGAATAGGGTCGAGAGGGCAGGTGGGTGGGTTCAGAGAAAACAGTTTCCTGAAGTGATTTGTAGTTAATGGCACCAAACTGTGACATGGATGCCAAGCTATTGTGCATAGGTATATGGTGACTTAATGTTTTTGGCTGCCTCTTGCCAAAAAGTGCCAGTACTGATGATGTTTTCAGTCTTAGCACTAAAAAAGGGTGGCAAATTCATTACATTTATTAATGGAAAAAAAAATCTGGCATTATTTTTGGGGGAATTCCAGGGTGTTTCCCTGCTTTCTGCGTGATGCATGCTGGGATAGGCTCCAGCCCCCCTGCAACTAGGAATAAGCGGGTATGGAAAATGGATGGATAGTTTTGTTAGCTTATTAAGGGCAGAAAAACATATGCGTTGTTAATGTTTCTTTTAATTACGTCAGTAAAAAAGCACTGGCTAGCCATTTTCAGTTCTAGGTTGATTTTGCACAATTTTAGCTGTAAATGTCATGTTTTGTTTTCCACCATTTATACTCAGCTTTTCTGTACTTCCTTCTCTGGATGTTTACAGATGGAATTATTATTATAATTTTTTTTTTTTTTGCTTAACATAGAGTTTTTTTTTAACATTAACCAGCACAATAGCATTGATGGTACATTCAATTTTGGAATTAAAGGAATACTCCAACATTTTGGGCAAAATATCCTATTTCTGACATACCCAGAGTGAGAGAAAATGTTCAATACCATTTTCATCTCTGTACATCCACTGCTTTGGCTTCTATGGGTAGCATTTTGTCTTAGCTTTTATACCTATAGGAGCCAAAACAGTTCATGTACAGAGGTGAAAATGGTATCAAACATCTTGTCTCAGTCTGGTTAAGTCAGAAAAAAAGACATATTTTGCCCAAAACAAGTATTCCTTTAAAATGATCGAACAATCTGTTAACAGTTTAAGTGAATGCTAATAACATAGAAATGACTTGCATGAAGGCAGGACCAGTAGTCACATTGATACAGCGCTTTTTGGCTGAACTTGACAAACAACAAAGCAAAACAAAACAAAAAACAAAGAAAAAACAGTATCAGACAGATCAAGAGAAAAAAAAAACTTAGGAAGAAAAAACGGATTAGGAAGAAACAATAAAGGTCAGATAGAGCAAGGTTACTGATCTTTAAGATCATGGAGAAGACCACATTTTGTATCCGAGCAGTGGCTTAGCACTTCTCACGTTTCTGTGTTGCTTCCTTAAGAGGGATGCAGTAAAATAAATAGGGTAAATGTAGAGGCACTTATCATTGTGTAAAACAGGTTGCATTCTTGAGAACTTTCTCCTAGACCTGGAAGTAATGGAACTTGATGACAATCAGGCATGGCGAATTGCCCTTTTTACACCTAATCCACAGGGTTCTGAGACCCAGTTCCAATGCAGTATTTTATAGTATAATAGGAATAAGGCCTGGGGGTCCTCTAACAAATTAGCAATGGCCTGCTGTAGTCATTTAGTGCTGATGCCTTCCTCCAAACCTATTATTTTAAATTAGTTGTCTCTCACCCTCTGCATTTAAAATCACCAACTTTGTCACCACGGGAGCTAAGAGTTATTTTTCGTTGTAATCCCATGATTCCATCCAAGAAGTAATTAGCACCTCCTTGAGACTCTTGTTAAGCGTACTATGTGTCAATCTGTTACACTTACAGAAATAATGTTTATCATATCTGTGGTTTATAGGTATGTTAAAGTGAATACCATTAATACTTAATAAAAAGCCTCTTCAGCTCTTCCAATTTTGCTGTGGGAACCAGTACCATTGAAGTCCTAGGAATGTCCTAAATCACACATCACTCCAGGTGATGTGTGTTTCAAACATCAGACCTTGATGCACCAAGGGTTAGTTCTATTTGTCAAATGTTTTCTACCCACAAACTCTAAAATACCAATTTTTTTGAAGACAGCATCATCTGTTTTTCAAATATTGCTTAGTGAATTCCAGATAGTGTTTTTTCCCCCAAAATGGATATGTAGCCTTTTGCAAACAGACAATGACAAGATTTTTGGCCCAACAATTAATATCAGTTTTTTTGGCCTGTCGAAGCTGTAAAATTGTGTGGCTAGTGTGCTTCTAGATTCAGAAGTTGTGATGGTTGTGAGGTATGTAGGTGTGAGTTTTGTTGGCACAGCAGAGACAACTGACATTGTAATTATGGATCAATTATGTAGTAGTGTATGTTAACAGAGAACGGCAATGGGCTTAACAGTGAAACTTCTTGTGGTATATCAAAGTTAACTTTGGAGTGATTCTGTTATCAAGAGAACACTGTTCAGATAAGACTTCAATAATAAAAGCCAGATGCCATCATCAGATGATGTATTTTACAAGGTGATATGGAGTATATTGTGATCAGCTGTACTGAAGGCCGCACTCAAATCCAGTTGAGCTAAAAATGAGAAACAGTCATCATCTTGGGTATAGGCAATAGGTCGTTTACCACCTATGTAATGAGGTCACTCTGCGATGAGATGACCTAAAGCAGATTAAAATGGTTAAAATGGGTCATTGCTGAAGATAATTGTGCGGTTGCTATTTTTTTCCCAAGACTTCAATAAGAAAGGGAAGGCTCGCTGTTGGTCTTTAATTGCTAAGAACATCAGGATTGAGGTTAGGGATTTTTTAGCAAAGGTTTAATCAGGGCTGCCTTAGAGATCACAATGCCAGAAGAGAGTGAGGATTAATGGTATTAAGCAATGGGGTTCTAATATTAGCAGGAGTTCATTAAAAAAATCGTGGAGAGAAGATTAAGTTTGCAGGTTGTAGGTTTAAGTATCAGGTGTGTGTTCCAGAGAAGGATCAACATCTTCAGTACTCATAATCTAAAATTACATTTTGTAAATTTTGTGATGAAGGAGTGGTGTTGTTTGAGGTTGCTACTGGGAACCTTCGGTTGTTTTTTTATTGGCACTGATTAGCTCTGAGAAGAAGGTAGTTCTGGTCATTTGTTTCCCTTGTTTCTTTAGCCCTGCTCATTCTCTCTTTTATCTCAAGAAAAATATGTTCTGGGAGCTGGGCTAACCATTTCCCTGGGAAAAAACATGGCAGTCCAAATGTGGTCCAAGAGCTCGGTGTTTCACTACAACCGGAAAAAGGAATAATAAACGACCTAGCTTACAAAATGTTAGCTACAATGGACAGTATCAAAACAAGCCATTAGAAACACTTCACCACGGTTCACCCTACAAATGAAATAAAATGGATTCATGTTTTAAAAAAAAGTGCGTGTGTGTGTGTGTGTGTGTGTGTGTGTGTGTGTGTGCGCACGCGCGCTCCTCTCACTCTTTCTGCAACCACACATTGCTATTTGTCACTTTGATCATTAAGGTCTTCTCTACCCTCTCTAGAGAATACTATAAATGTATTGTATAAAGTATTTATAGTAGTCGACATTATATAGTGATCAGTATTTATGCCACGGTTTGAGTGAATACTCATTTCTGATTGGTTGGAGGGTGTGTTAAAACTGTGTAATACACGCGTAGTCTGGTTCATGTCTAATTGTGAAACTAAATCCTGAAAGAACACAGCAACAAGCTGAAACAGTGGCATGGTCACTAAACATTAAAAACTCTGTGTCTAAATCAACTAGCTTATTTATTTTGTGTCTAAGACATACAGCAGTTAGTGAAAGTTATCCATAGATATTTTTGGCAAGTGGCTATGGTTTAAGTGGGATAATCCACTCAGAGATATGCGTTAAGTCGGGATAATCCATGACCAGGCAGTGTTCTACTGAAAAATAAAGAAAGACCTCCTCATCGCTCGTTATTTTTCAATAGAAGACCACCTTGGAGTGGATTATCCTGCTTATTACACAGCTTGCAGAGCTGGCTCCATATCTACTCAAGTAGTAAAAGCAAAGCAAAGACACTACAATAAAAATATTGAGAGGGCAGGCAGGACTGTGGAGTTTACATTTTAAGGTTGTGAAGAAGCTCAGTTAGCCTCCAACAGTCAGGCAGCTAGGAGAGGCCGAGCCGAGCCGAGCCATGCTGGTCTGAGCTCAGTAGTGTAGTAAACATAGTAAAAGTAACATCGTTTTGACACTGAGTGTCGCGACTCAGCTACTGAACTGGCTTCTTTCTGTAGATGTAGCTAAACTCTTAGAAATAAGGGTTCCAAAAGGGTTCTTCACCAAGAGACAGAGTTCTACCTATAACCTTTTGACTGCAAAGAACCATTTTCTCTTGGCAGATTTCCAGAGGGGTTCTTTTGGGGGCAATTGGTTATATCAAAACCCTTTTTATTTAAAGAACCCCTTTCCTCTTGAAGGAACCTTTTGGAAGGAAAAATGCTCCTTTTGTATTTGTCTGCTAACTTTGATTTGATGCTGAACACAGCTATAGTTAATGAATCACAAATTAACAGCACATTTATTAATGACATTTATGTCAAGACCAAATGTCAGGTTGATTAACTCCATAACATGATGGAATGTTTCATGTAGAAGAAGTAGCAAACCATATCTCTCAAGCAGTTTCATGTAAGTAGACTGTAGTCAGTAATGAGCAGTGTTGGGCAGTAACACGTTACTAGTTACTAGTGACGCGTTACTGTAACACCGTAACGTTTGGCAGTAACTAATACTCTAACGCATTACTTTTCAAATAAAGTAGCTCAGTTACGTTACATTATGGCATGTTAGTCCGTTGCTCGATAAATGAATTCATGTTTGGCCAGCTGCAGTGTAGGCTACTTCCTCCTGTTTACAGTGGAGACACATTGTGGGCGTTTCTGTTTACTCTAACATGTGCAGCGGTCATGGCGAGTCAAGGCGAGTGCAAGACGAGTTTATCAACATGGAAATACACTCACTATTTCACTTTAGTCGAGCACAAAGACAAAAACCTTTTAGTCAAATGCAAGCTGTGTCTTTCTGGCTTGAAGATATATGGTGTAACCGTTGCACGCCTCTACAGGTCATTTAGAAAATCTCACAGCTACATTTTTTGTGAGTATAAGTTTGCCGGCATTTATTTGTGATGTGACTGGATATTTTCAGTTTGTGCTCGTCTGACTCAAATAAATTAGTGTTTAAAAATTGCTGTGATTTAAGGTTTGTGTTTGTATAGACCATAATGCTTAGCAGAATTTAGTGATGTGAATGCAAATGAATAGGAACTGTTAAGTTGATCAGCAGTTTGTATTATTTTCCTTACAGTACTGCGATGAAGGTTTTAAAGGCATTAATGTGAGCATTTAAAAGACTGTTCTTTAAAAAAGTAACTAAAAAGTTACTTTTAACAGTAACACATTACTTTTTGGTGTAAGTAACTAACAAAGTAACTGAGTTGCTTTTTGAATGAAGTAACTAGTAACTGTAACTAGTTACTATTTTTCAGTAGCTAGCACAACACTGGTAATGAGAGAAAGGAAAGTGTGGTGGGGATAACAACCAACATCTGACAGATGTGAACCCATGTTGTTAAGAGCTGCCTGAAGTATCCATGTGAGGAAGACATCGAGAGGAGAAAACAGGAATAAACAAATAAACAAATAAACAAAATTCTTTCAATTTGATAAATATATAATTCGAACAAGACTTTAGACCTCTGACAAATCTCTGATGTCTTTTAGAAAAATTGGCATGTATTTGATTCACAAAGCACCAGTTTATTACAATTAAAAACATTTACCACCAATTCCACCTGCTTGCTTAAGTAAAAGCCACAGCGCACATTGCACTGCACATTAGCTGTCTCTGTCTTATGCTGCATACTTAAGCTAACTTATGAATACCTGTGTACTGTAAAAAACTGAGATATCAAGTTAACTTCAAGTCTTTTATCTCTAGAATAGTATATTAAATAGTCATAGTGTCACATCGTGTGTTTTGTGATGCTCAATTTTACAAAGACTGAAACTGAAATTTGTGCAGTGTATTATAATTCTATATTCTGGTACAGGTGGTATAGGAGCCCTGAATGTCTTCAGTCCCTAGCTCCGCCCCTGCTCAGCCGGTTGTTGTAACCACCACTCTAGTAAAATACTGATCAAAATTTGCAAAGTGATTTTGCTTGTCTGAGATGGAACAGAAAAAAAAGATTTTCCCACTAAATGGTTCACCGGAATCTCACACTTACAACTGAATCCATGGGGTGGCACTGTTGCTCTGCTTTAAATGACACCTCCTTTCTTTTCATGGTGGAGAGACTATGCTAAACCCTCGCCTGACTAGTGCATTCAGTCAGCGCAAGACTAGCCAGACATAAGCCAGTGTCTTCTTGTGCAGGCTACTCTGTACCCACAGAGTGTTTTGTCCACAGCAGGCCTCGCTGCCAACAGGCTGAGAAGACCACTGTTACCAGAACACACAGACATATTCATTTTTCTCAACCAGAACTACTCACAATGAAGACAGCCAAAATACACAAAAGATGGCATGGCTATCATCATGTCAGTATAACAAAAAAGCAAAAACAAAACAAAAAAAAAAAACAAACAAACACAAAATACTTCTTTACATTTGGCTTACAAGTTGGGAAGTTCATAGACCATAAGCTATTTTTTGGATTTTACATGCTGGATCCAGTGCGATGCAATTTACACGGTCCTCTGAATGAACATAGAATTTTACCTGTTCATTTGCAATTGGTAGTACATGTAAATGCCATTCATGAATTTTAGATGATTTTATAAGTGTAAAATCACAGTTTCAATGTGACATTGTTAGAAAAGATAACTAGGTGAGTATGACTTCTACTGAAGTGGCTGCATGGGTTATAAGATATAAACTCTACATGGGACGTACTGTTGGCTTCACCTTCTTCAAAGTAATTGTGACAGTTTTTTTGAGGATGAAAGTTGTGTTTAACATGTCATGCAAGAATAAGGTATGTTCATATTCATGCTGTATCTTTGCTCTCACCACATGCACGTATGCTTCAGTTAAAGTCCACTTTTCTCACCAGTGTGGGTTTCTAACAAAACTTTTAGTGGCGAGACCTTTTTTGTTAACCGGTACAACATTTCCCTTGGTAAAGTTCACAGCATCGTGAGGCTTGCTGTTCGGGAAAGTGCGCTGGTAACTGTTTGAACAAGATATACTATTTACCGGTGACCCGTCCGGTAAGGACTGAGGAGATGGGTATTTGTTGTTGACATTTCCCAGGCACTTGCTGCTCTGTGTACACACTATCCCACAAGTTTCCGAAAAGGGATGACACCTAACAAAGCCAGACAGCAACACTGGGCCTTCAAAGGTTACAAACAGTTGACAAAAGGTTGACAAAGGTTTGCTTTGACACTTTTCACTCGTACCTACACCGCTCTGCAGTTCTTATTCACTTGATACTCAAAGAGTTTAGTAAGAGTATCTGGGAAAAGCATTGCTGTTTTTTTCAGAGCCTTTTTTTTTTTTTTTAATAAAATCAGTGAGGAAAAGCTGACATTCAAGGCTCAAATAATTTAGGCAGATCATTCTGAACATATTTTAAATGCACATTTCTGGTCTTTATCTGAGATCAATCTACTACTACTACTAGTTATAATAATATAGTGATAATAATGATAACAGCAATTTTGTTTAGGTAATCCTTAACACTTTTAGAGTGTGTACAGTTGTAAGTATTGCTGGACCAGAGCAGAAAAAAAAATAATACTGGGACTTAGTGGAGATAATGTCCATAGAGTAAAAAAACATAGCAGTCAAAGGTACATCCTCACAACAAGTGGGCACATCAGCTTACAGCTCTAATATAATGTGCAATGTAAACAGATCCCTAAAACCAATGAGTATCAACTATACCATAAGAAACTGTTCAAAGTATAAAATAAATTATGCAAAATAAAGAATAAATAATAACAATAATAATAATTTAAAAATGAACAAATTAAAAACAATAATAATTCACTATTAATGTTATAGTTTAGAACATAAATGCATTTCTAAAATCCCAAACAAAAATAAATCTTATTTTATCCACTTCCAGTGCATCAACCACAATATTATAGATGAGTGGGTACACCTGCTACACAGGAGCTGAACTCCACGTAGCCTCATTTGGAAGAAAAACACTTAACTGTACTTTACATGAGGTAATAGTTACAGACCAGAATCAGACAGCAGAATGGTGGAATCACCTAACATGGTGGTGGTGTATGTTACTATGTGAACCAGAGATCGTGTATGGACTCTGAAGTTCTATTTAAAATCCGTTAGCTCTAACTACAGATTCTAACAATCAAATTCAGACCCTTTTATGTAGAAACATCAGAAGTCCACCACAGCCTATGTTACTGATACTGGACAGAACACAAGCAGTGAAGATAAATAATGTACTCTTACGATTCATATCTCTTAGCACTGACACCTCCACGAGTGTGTGGTGTCAGTGTGTGTTCTGTCTCCACTGTTGGACTCAGTTTATACAACTGACTTCAGATCTAATCCAGGGTCTGTTAGAATCATTCTTGCCATTCGCAGCTTTGTGAGGTGGGTCGTATATTCAAATACTGACTTGCACACTTTGTTTGCTCTCAAGGCAACTTGTGTTCAATTCTCTCACATCTGTGTGTTATTGATATTTTACTAGAATGGGCGAGAGTTTTTTCCTCCTTCTTTAATCTTTTTAGTACATACATGTTATGCATTCCTCCATTGAAATTCCACAGTGCTGCCACCTTCGTATTTAATTTGGGCTGTAGGGGAAATCACAGAGGTCCAGTGAGCTCTGTCTCAATCAGACAATCAGAAAACAAACTAGACTCTAAATTATGTTCTTCCTCAGCTGGGAGAAAAGCCATTCCCAAGCATTTACAAGAAAAACAAACAAGCCAAACTTGCTAATGGTCATTGTGTGGCCACCATAGTGGAAGAAGGCGGGGGGGAGGATGGATGAAGAAGGGAACGATGAAGACAGGGCATTAGCACGATAAGCTGGTATCTACATCTTCATCCCTCATTTCCCTATCTCCATGCTTGCTTCACACAACTGCCATCATGTCGGAGATACAGGACTGTTAGGGCCAACCAAACATGTTCCAAGAAAAATTTAGCATTTTGCCCTTTGCAAACCACAACCATAAGTTATTACCCCTCCAGTTTCACCCCTCATATCACGACCGTGTGTCGGCACATTATGTTAAATCTTCTTGTCCGTATTCATTCTGCTGTCTCTGTCTTTGTCCTTTTTGTTAATGTTATGCTATGTGCTTTGTTGTTTCAGTATGTTAAGCTGTATCTTTTTTTTATGCACTGTGGCGTTGCCTCCTATATCCAAGCATGCACTCCCTAGTTGTCAGTGTGAACCCTAGCAGATCAGACATAAGTTTTTTGAATTTCTCCTTGAATTTCTCCTTTGGGGGATCAATAAAAAAGTGCAACAAGGATGGGTGGAGTATACACCGTGTACATAAGCAAATGTTTACTGAATGGCAATCCTCCGCACATTTAAAGGAATACTCCAACGTTTTGGGCAAAGTAGCCTTTTTCTGACTTACCCAGACTGAGACAAGATGTTTGATACCAGTAAACCAGGATGAGGGGCTGTACCAAGTGCCACCTGGAACACCACTGGTACACCACCTGGGTACACCAACACCTGGGACCCCGTCCTGATGAGACCGTTGGACAGCAGTGGGTGTGGTCGTCCAAACGAGCATAAACCAACTGAGAGGAAATAATAATAATAATAATAATAATAATAATAATAATAATAATAATAATAGTAATAATAATAATAATCTTACCTTCAAAATTATGTTTGTTTGTTTTTTAAAGAGGTTCTTATTGTGGTCTCATCACACGTACGCATGGTTTAGTTGATTGGTTGGTTAGTTGATTGATCACAGCCTAGTTTTGTCTTCATTTTACTGCCTGTGGACCCCATTTACACCTGACCTAATCCTGACCCTGCTCAGCAGACCCTCCCAGAAAACGTGTGGATTCTCCCATGCTGAGTCGCCATGGCAAGAGGAGACCAGAGAGGAAGTCAATGGAGGTGCTTAGCGTCACAGAGGGAGGCTCTCCTGTACCTGTGCGACGAGCCATCGACATGGCTACCCATGGACAGAGGTAGGGCATGGATATGTGCATGTGCATTGACACGCATGGACGACTATGTTTGCACACATACAGGTGCACACAGGAAAACCCAACAGATTTTCAAATTGACAGTGTGATAGCCAGACCATGATATGTTATATATTTAAACCCAGCCCCATGAAATAAATGAAATAGGTGCAGCTTACACAGTACAGGACAGAAGTATTTCACAAACATTTCACAGATCCTGCTGTCACAGATTTATGTGCAGTCTTATTTGCCCGTAGTAGACCCTTAGTTCACTTCTGCACTTCGCTGAGCTCTCTCAAGGTGACTAGCAGGGCCAGCTGTAGCTATAAATCCTGCCCACCTTCAGTGAACTGTGGTTCAATATGACGTGTCATTCCCCATCATTCAGCTCAGGATATACATAGCGTACAAGATGGGACATGAAATCCCTGCTCAATGAGCCTGTCAGAGACTTACGGTGTGCCCTTACCTGGGCTGGCAAATCATTTGCAACATTTGCTTGCATGAGCAGAAAACACAGGTATGTGGCGTTTGTATGTAAAGTGTGCATGTAGCATGCAATCGGGGAACCCAAAACGCAACCAAGTCAAATGACAAGCGGTGAACTTAATGTGTATAAGCCAAATTAGGACTTAAGGTAATTGTGAACCTTTCTGTGATAAATGTATATAGGAGGGATGGGCCAACATTGCATTGAAGCATTTGGCTAAAGACAGAGTTAGAGAGCCACTATGTAAGATAATATATCTATAATAGCTGAGTCCAAATGTTTGAAGTGGGCTTTTCAAATTCTGTCTGTCACTAAGTATAAACCCCATGAAAAGACATCCAGTTTATTATGAGTAAGATATGAAGAGAACACTTTCAAACAAAGATTGGGGCCTTATGGTGCTCCATGTGTAATCAGTGAATCAGAAGAAACACTATTATGGAAGTGCAGATTCATTAAGATTACTTTGCAAGGGCAAATTGTTCATTGTTCTGCTTTTCATTTGCTCTTCTGAGTTTTTGTCATATTCACTGCTACCCTCAATTGTTGCAGGTGAAAATTGGCATCAGCACTGACATCCCAGGTCCATTTGTCTTGAGTCTTGAGTCCTGGTCCAATAGTTTTGAATATTTATGTAGCCTTTTAAAATATCTGATATGAACTCCGATATTTTGGGTCAGCTGGTGTTTAAAGGTGTTTCAGTGTGAATTGGGTAGTCTTGATTTGCATGCAATCTACAACAAATAACTATTATGTGGACAAAATGAGATTTAAATTGAATGTCCACATGCCTGACCATGACAGGAGCAGACTGGCTTTATCTGCTGAGGCTGTTTTGTTTCCACTGCTGTTAGGTAGCTATCCATTCACTGTGTATAGTCACTCAGTGAGTGTAGTACTTTGATGTGGTCATTTTTGATGACATAGCGCATGCTTTTCCCTGTGTAAGCTTTCACTGAATCTGGGCCTGAAACTTTTATATTTGACAGATAAAGTAAGAAGCATTCCAAGACAGACCAAGGGATACCAACCCAATTTCCAATTTCGATTAGGGAAACATGATTAGTCATGTCAAGGATGTGCCGAAATTGAGCAGCTCTAACGCAGAGCACTTGTCAGAATCTGTATTCATTAGGATATCATTAGTATCTCTGAGAGGGGCAGTATCAGTCTTCTTTCTGATATTTATGACAACCAGACTGAAAAATTTTTTTTTTTCTTCCACCACCTCCAGCAGTTGCTTTGATCCTAGATGCTGGGATATTAGAAACTTAAATAAGTCTCATTGATCAAGGGAGTTTCTTTTCGTTTCAGTGGAGGGTTTTGTTTATTTATTTATTTATATTTAAATGTAGGCTTTATTTTAACCAGATCGTCCCATTTAACATTGCAAATTTCTTTTTCAAGAGAGACCTGACTAAGAAAGAAGTGTGATGACAAGCATAGACATTACATGTAGAAATATAATCTAAATTGTATAGAATATAAGCGGAGCCAAAATTCACTACACAAGCATACAATACAAACCACAGACCATCAGGATCAGAGGCTAAGCCTAAACAAATTTTGTCTTGACAAAACATAGATAGGTCCTAATTGAATCAGCCCTGATATCATTCATAATTATTTTAAACTCACCAAAGGGAGACCGTGTCTTTTGGATTCAAATAATTTGGGGGTCAGTTCCAAACAGAGAGAGTGCAGTACATGAAATTATTTTTTTAGTTTAGTTTTTTTTTTTTTTTTAGGTTTTTTTTTTTTTTTTTTTC